>JBBPDB010000036.1:3489100-3509903 GCA_037974465.1 Brachypetersius altus | reverse complement strand
TCCACTACAGTAACCCCCCACTTTAACACGGATCAGCAGAACTCTCCTCTAGTTCTCACACTGCCTTGAATGCATTCTCATATTTTTATTTGCTTTGGATAAGTGTCTGCCAAATGAATGTAATGTAATGAGCACAGAGATAAAAAACTGCTCTACAACTCCCCCATTAACCCCCACTGTTTTCAAATAAAGTGACACCTTCTCCTATTTAATTTATGTTTAATTTTGTATTGGGGCTATACAACTAATGCAGCTAACAAGTAATGGAAGTCAAATGTACACTAATAAGCCTCGTATAAGTTGCAGGCCTTAATCATCACACACACAAAGGTGCAAACGTCAATCAATACTAGCATTTAACATTGAGTTTTGACCAAATTTTGTCATTCAAGAGTCAAGATTCTCGCTTTTTATTTGTCACCGTTATTCAAGTACAACATGTAGTGAAATGAGCCGACTGTGCAATACAGTCACTGTTAAGTAAAGCGCAAATTAATGTATAGAACCATATAGAGCCCTCGCTATGTTCAAGCGTCGCCTGGAGACTCAACTCTTCAAGGAGCACCTTGGTGACTAACGAGGCCTTTTGTTATTGGTTACTATTTTCTTTTTTCACTTATAAAACCTTTGGACATTAAGCCTCTTAACACCACTCCATGGTTTCCTTACTTATGCTTTACCCTCTGACTTGTCTTTGACAGGATCTGTTAAGGTGTGTAACGTATCTGGAAGTAACTTGGATAGAAGAATCCATTCCTTTACTTTAAGTGTCCAGAGGGCAGTTAAGGACTGACCAGTCGGAGGGACTGCAGTGATGGAGCCTTCCTCAGGTGGCCAGTTTGTGCGCGTGCGGGGCTGGGGGATGCGGACGGGGACGTGCCGGGTTTGGGGGACAGGCTGAGCTGCTCCATGCTGCTGGAACGGCCCTTCCCCAGCCGGCCGCTGCCGTTCAGGCCCATGGCCGAGAAGAAGCGGCGCAGGGACAGTTTCGGCCTCCCCTCCTTCTGCTCCGCACTTTCAGACGCCACACTGCTGCTCTCAAACACACCAGAACACAATCAGCTCACTGGGGTCAGTCAAGAGCGTTTCTGACTCTCTGACCTCGACGTACATAGGGTGCTAATTATCAACCCATTAATACCCAGTACATTTATTTTGAAAAGAACTAAGAACCATTCATCTTGATGAACAGTCCCAGTTAAAATTATTTTCACATGCAATGCCCATGCCTTATTCACAACTAAATTTGAATAATTGATGAACAAATAAATATTTATTGTACCCAAGTGAGGAATAACAGAAAGTGAGAGTGAGAATATTTATTGATCAGCCATATGGTTTGGCGGATAAGAAATTCATTCATATGTGTTCTCAGGCAAGTTCAGAGAGAGAACAGACAGTAGGGACTAAAAGAAAAAATTCAGAAAATATGGAATAATGTGCTCATTTTCACCTTATTTCTATAAAATAATTTTGCTAAATAATTTTATTGAATGTAATACAAAAATGCTTACAGCTCAAACAATGCAGCAGTGTTATCAGGTAATTCATCATAAAATATCTTATGTGCACAAGATTACTCAGCTTATTTTTTGCAATTTTCTATCAAGAAGGTTCCAAACAACATTTTTCTTCTTAATTTTACTGGAAGTAAAATGTATATAAATTAATAACCATACCGTGATCTTTAGTTCTTGCTGTTGGTGGTGCTTGTTTTTGATGATATTGTTATTGTATATAATAACTTGACCAGTAGAGGGCAATGTTGTGATGAGCATAATCTCATGTCTAAGGCATAGTGGGTTTGTTCCTTTTCTGACCTACTTTCTGTCTAAACTGACACAACACTCTGTAGGATTGTGTCCTGGAAATTGAAATAGGCTTGAGAAGGCATGAACAACTTAGCTAAGGATCGAGTTTCTTAAGGCCTAAAACCGAAAAGGGGGATTATGGAGTAAAACACTGCCTTGGGCTTCAGAAAAACACAGAATGTTCTGTTTCTGCAAGAGCCTCCGTCTCTGACTCACTGTGAGGGGCTTGGGCTGTCCTCCCTCTGATCAGTCAGATGTCCATGAGAATTTTCAGCAGGACTGGCAGTGATCTGATCCTGTTCCAAACCTGGGGAAGAGTCACAACAACACAACAACACTTAGAGCCAGCTGATGGAGAACCCTGCAGAACAAACATGTGGGAGTTCTACATGAAAACAGCAAACTCTGTGTGTGTGTGTGTGTGTGTGTGTGTGTGTGTGTGTGTGCGCGCGCAATTTATGAACTTCATATACACCAGATTGTAGATAACTGAGACTGAATGGGCGAGAGACCCTCAATGGAGAAGTGTGAGAGAGGGAGACAGAGGGGGGCAGAGAGAGAAAGATAGAGAGAGAGAGAGAGAGAGAGGGAGGAAGAGAGAAAGAGAGGATATAGGGAAAGATAAAAACAAAGAGACAGAAAGAGGGTGACCGAAAAAGAAGAGAGAAAAGGGATTAGAGAGAGCAAGAAAAGCGGAAATACGGGGGACAGAATGTGAAGAGAGAGAGAGAAAAGAGACAGAGAGGAGGGAGAGAGAGAGAGAGGAGAGTGAGTGAGTAGCACTGAGCCTCAGTGTGATGGAACTGGCTGTGCAGGCCTCAGTGGGATTAGGGGCCTGCTGACAGTAAAATCCCTGCTGTGGCTGGAGCACGGCACAAGCAGGCACCCAGCATACCTCCATATATACAAACACACACACACACACACACACACACACACACACACACACACACACACATTTAATGATTGTGTGTTGTGACTTCAAGCATAGACATAAAGAATCTAGGGTTTAAGGGGTTAACCACCCTGTTTTTGCTCAAATAATGGTCACACTGGAAATAAATGATGACACCCAGGATTATTACAATAGAACTTCTATTATCAGAAAGATCTATGTGACAAAACCACCATTTAAACCAGCTTCCAGCACGCTACTAATAATTAGTACACACCATGGGTACTTTAGGGACCCAGCAATTACATCCTCATACACAACATAGATGGGTAAACCGTGGGAGAGACTATCTGGTAAGGCTAATTTGCTTAAAATATGCCATTGCAATTTAACTGAATTTTCTATAAATTAACGTCTCGTTATAAAAGCCCAGAAGACAAGACTAACATTTTCCTTACATGAGGCTTAAAAGTCAGTCAGCTGAATGTCAGATTTCATACATAGGGCATAAATAATGTCATAATAGTGAAAACCGTTGAAGATTTCCTTTTATTATCTTTAAATTATCAAATGAATGTATTTCATTTTTTACTCTGGGAAATCAGTGCGTATCATTAAAATCGCAGTTTTAAAAATCCAAAAATCGCAGCATCCAAAAATCGCCACTCTCCGGACCCCCTCCCACTGTGGTTTTCCCACAGAGGCAGGGGATCTTAAAGTCCCATTTTTAAAACCCCTGTGGTGGTTATTATTATTACATCTTTTCCATGTATTTTGTGTTTTGTTACACAGGAACTCAAGCTCCGCATGGCGCCTCGAGCATAAAAAAAAAAAAAAAGGGAAATTTTTCCCGGGATGGAAATTCCATATAAGATGTTTTGCAGTATGACAACAATTTTACCTAAAACTTTTCTAGGAGGCTGACCTGCACACATGGTTGAGTTGCTGGGTGCTGGATACTTTATATTGGAGCTTTTGAAAGGGTTTCCCAGAGTAGGGCTGACGTCAGGACTGTCCTCCTGATTAGCCCCTTCTTCTGAATCCAGGTGCACAAGGCGGTAATGAGGAGAAGGCATGAGCTTTACCACTCGTTGGCCGTTCGGGCGGTCCTTCGAGGCGGATTTCAGTGCGGACTTTCTGGGCTGTAGAGGTGGGGGAACAGGCTGAGGGAGTTGTGGGCTAGGGGCTTCTCCTCTTGGAGGCACTGGGGGAGGCACGGGGGCTTTAAAATTGAGCTGGGACTTGCACAAGCTAACTGGCAACTTCTCTCCCAGCTGTTCTGGGGCGTAAGGGTTAGGAGGTATTGCTATGGTACCATTAGACAGTGGCTTTTCTTTCCCATTGGTTGTAGGCCTGGAAGTGGGTTGTGACCCTGGTGACCCGAGCCCATTGGTTGTTGCGCCTGGACTACCTTCCCTTCTCCAAGTCTTTCTCTTTGGCTTTTGTAGAGTCCCTTTACTGCTTACACCGTCCACATTTATCGTACCTCTAGAGTGTGTGCCATCACTGTCCACAATAACAGGGCCCACTGCTCCAATGTACGTCTCTTTAATCTGCTCTATACGGACAAGCCGATTGGGCAAGGTGGGAGCCACCCAGCACGGTACAGTCCTTCCCTCTGACTCTCCGTTAGTGGAAGCTAGGGATAAAGAAAGAGGGTCTGTAACAGTTCTGTCAGGTGTTTTCTGACCTACTTTCTGTCCATCCAGTATGCTTCCACAGGAATTGCACTGTCGGCCCAACGCTTCTTGCACTATGGGTTTATAATGGCCGTTAGAATTGCTTGCATTAGCAAAACTCTCCTGCCCCTTTCTGCTTTTATATTTCCACAGAGGGGAATCCTCCCTGCCCTGGGCCGTCTCCACACCTCGGCCATTCACGTATGAGGCTAGGCTGGGTTTGGACCCCAGCAGGCCCTGGGCCCTCTCTCCTGCCCGACGGCGCTGACGCAAGCGCTCCAGGTAACGAAACTCCGCCTCCTTTTCTGATTCGTCCTCGAAGCGGACACGTGTGGGCGACTGGCCGTGTCTGCGACGGGAGCCTCCGGCTGAATCACTGCTGGACGAGTCGCTGATGTTCCCAGATCCTGCCACCACCCCCTCCTTCCCCACTTGAGGAGCCCGCTGCAGGGAGGCCTCGGCCCCAGACAGCAGATTCCTGTGGAGACAAAAATACACACACATTTGCGCGTACACACACACACAAACATTACAAAGCTGTTACATTCCTCTACACAAACAGAAGTGTCAGAAATAACTAGGGCCAAAGGTAAAAAAGAAGGAGGTAAATACATCCATATAAGATACTATAACTTAAAAGTTTCATATCACTCTGGTCTCTGATCTTGGAAGAAAGTAGGATGAATGCAATCAGCCGTGGATAAAATACAGTAACCATACATAGTGAATGGGAGGAAGAGTTCTTTTTTACTGCTGTGAAAGAAACCTGTGTGTGTCTCATTTGCGGGGCAACCAGGGGCGACAGCAAAGCGGCACAATGTGGAGAGACACTTCACAGCGCGTCCCAAAACTACACACCAGGCAGCCCCACAGGCAGCAAAAGACTACAAGGTAAAGCTTTGGGTATACAGTTGCTGAGATGAATATAAGTGAAGTGTTGAATACTGATAGTATCTGTTTCCCACCTTGATAATTCATTGATGATATAAAGGTAATAACTAAATAATAATAACCTGAGCAACTTTGTTATTTAAGGGCTCAGGACCAGTGAAGTAGCTCTCAGTTTCAAAAAGGTTTTTGATTTAGTGCAGTTCCCTGATTGTTACGATCAGTTGTGTATAAGTAGGGAAAACACAAATACTTAGGGCAGGGGTCTCAAACTCTGGTCCTGGAGGGTAAAAAATAAATGTTACCAGCACAGTTTGATGGTTCCCCTCCTTAAACACATTCACTAAACCTGACAATTAACTCCTGAGGTGAACCAGGTGTTTCTGAGCAGGGAAATCACCAAAACCTGCTGGATCACGGCCCTCCAGGACTGGAGTTTGAGACCCCTGACTTACTCCAGGGGCTCCAGGGGCTACTTCAGGACCAGAGCAGGGAATCACTGTTGTACTCTTATATCCAAGGGACACACACATACACACACACTTGTGCACACACACAGAAGAACGCATGATCATGCCAAAGTGGTCAGTGTCTGGCCTTCAGCACAGAGACGCAGAGGCGAGGCTGGATGTCTGTGGAATGCCTCCCTGCTCTCTGCAAGGCTCCAGCATTCCCCACATGCTTTACACCCATTAAATGGAGAGATCCGGCTCAGTGCACCAGCACACCGCACCACGACATGTTTCACCACAACTGAACAATTTCAGCTATGACCATCTGCTGGAATCTAAGTCCAGTAATGGCAGGCAGTCTTGAATTACTATAATGTGCGCAGACCTGGAGATCTGAGACCAAATAACAACAATAATTATATGAGAATAAAATAATTAATTTCATTACATTTTGAAGTGTTTCTAATACAATCTCAGCATGCTGCTATCGCTGGTCACGTTTATTTTCATGTAGCTTCAAGGGTTTAGCTAGAATTTTTAGAAAAAAGCTAAACTTGGCGGCTCGGCTGACGCTCTTTTGTTCTACTTATAACGTTTTGCATATTAATCTGTTGTTTGTTTGTTGTACATGTAGATAACAGGGTTGCCGACTGAGCGTGAAACTCATGCATCAGTGAGACTAATATGAAAATAATAGTAGTATTACAACAACCTTATAATAAAAAATATACATACAATTTAGTTTATCTCTAGAACCACTGAAGTGATGTGTTTTTCTGAATCAGTGCAAAACTTGACTAAGAAACATCACAAACTGCAATGAAACAGACCTTTCAGAAAAATGTGTTACCGAAGGGTAATAATATTAGTAGTGACTCCAAAGACTGTTTAGTTCAATAGTTTATTTATAGGTTTCTAATGTAGAACTGATTGCTTATTAATAGGGCAGTTGGTGGCCAAGTCTTTAGCAGACTTCACCCTGCAATCAGAAAGTCGTGTGTTTGAATCCCAAGACTGCTAGTGGCACCTTGAGCGAGGTACCATTTACATTTACGGCATTTATCAGACGCTTTTATCCAAAGCGTCTTCCATTCCCTAACTACAGGGGGCAGTCTCCCTGGAGCAACTCAGGGTTAAGGGTCTTGCTCAGGAACCCAGTGGTGATGTGCTGAAGGTGGGATTCGAACCCATGACCTCTTGGTCTGGAGGCGAGTAGCCTACCCACTACGGTGTTCAGTGTAAGCACAACATGCAACCATGTGTACAGGTGGAAATTGACATTTTACGCTGAGTGTGCAAGAAGTAGAGGGTTATAATATGACATAATATATTCAGAATATATATTTTGTGTGCAATTTCAGCATATATGTAAATATGCAACAGAGATAGAGATTGTCCATGTAGTAGCATAGTCTGGTAAAGATCATGGCGTTTTTCCTAGTGTTTTCATAGTGTTAAATGAGGTGCTGCTTTTTTGCTGGTGTATTTAATGAACTTTTCATTTTTAAAAAATGCCATGATGTCATATGTCTCCACTATTGCCCACCCCGAGTACTGAATATGAAGTCTTAACATCAGAATAACTCATTAGTAAGCCTGGAGTTTAAGGGGTTAAACTGATCATAGGCAGCAACTCCGTGAGGCTGCATATTTGGGCTCTACATAGCCAGTGGCTTTCACCATTCAGTTTTATGATTCATTTGAAGAATGCCAGTAGAGACACATTTAGCTTCACTTTCACCTCGGTTGCTCCGCTGCAAATCACAGTCAACTGAATCAGCACAGGAATGCTTGCGGATCGCACAGCCAGGCCGCTGACTGCACCAGAGGCTGCTTAAAATGGCTGTGCTGCAGTGGCTTGAGACCGCCTCAGACCTGACGCAATGGAAACTCTGCAAACGGTGCCCATCACCACAGAGCAGCGCTCACCGATGATGTCACCACCTCCATGCTTAATTAAAGCTTCCAAGCCAGCCATTTGGAACAGATTCCATCTTCTGCCCGGTCTTTCTCATAGTTCTCTTTGCTTTACACGTTTGCCACACACTCTCCCTCAAATGCCTCTCCCTTTAAACGTTTTCTCATTCAGGTCACTCTAATTCAGGTCTTTGTCCAGGATCTAGCACACAAGCCTTACCCAATCAGATTTCTTAAAGTGGTCATCATGGGAACTAGCACTACTTTCATTAATATGCACAATGTACGTTATATACTGATCACTAAGGGGTATTTACATTTACATTTATGGCATTTATCAGACGCTTTTATCCACAGCAACTTCCATTCCCTACCTACCTGGAGCAACTTGAGGGTTAAGGGTCTTGCTCAGGAACCCAGTGGTGGTGTGCTGAAGGTAGGATTCGAACCCATGACCTCTTGGTCTACAGGCAAGTATCCTACCACTAGGCCACCACCACCCTATTTCATATCCAGCATTTCCCATTTTGGGACATGAAGTTATTATTAATAAAGTAATACAAAATATTATTAATAAAAAATATATATTATTTAAGCCCAGTGAAAGTGTGCAATAACAGAATATCACAATAATTGTACATATTTATCTGTTTTATATGATTGAAAACATTGATTGCACGGCTGTTCCTGAACTTTTGAAGGGTGCTTTGCCAACCCACAGTGCTGAAGTTGTGGCAGTAGTTCTGAAATGCATCTGAAGTGCACTCGCACAAACACATTCCTTTGCGTCCAACAAAACGCAAACATGCATGAAAAATACATTTGTATAGATAACTTACGAACGTTTCCGTCCCTCAGGGCCCTGAAACGAAATACATTTCCAGCTGTTAAGCCCGGCACTCCTGAAACAGGGCCTGATTTAGGAACCCGCAGGGTATTTATCCATCATCAATACTGGTCAAAAGCCAAACTACCTGGACTAGGTCAGATCTCCAGCACTGGGGTGTCGGGTATCAGGGCCAGAAAGGCTGATTGATTCTGTGCGTTCGAGGGAAATAAATCACTTGACGCTGCTGCCTCTTTGAGCATATGCCACCTCCTTCCACAGGGCCAACACACACTCAGCTGTGTAAATGGCCTTGCAAAATGTGTAATGAAAATGAGCAGGGCAGCCAAAACCATCATGCAAATACATTTAACGACTATAAAGACACGACTGGGTGCCAATGAATCAGACGTACAGAACGCAGAGCGATGACAGAGGCACACTTACACACTAAAGCAACAAAGCTCAGACGTTATACAGCACAAGACAGAGTGTTCGATTATTATTACTGTGTTTCATTAGCATCGGTTTCCTTTGAAATACTGCACTGTGTTTTTCTAAAATATGACCTCAGTCCTCAGTGTGTGGCTTTTCTTCCTCCCGGTCTGTTTTTCCAGAAAGTGTAAAAATGCCAATAATTTAAAATTTATACAGACACCAGAGCACCAACCCTGCCTTCAAGGCCTCTAACTCAAACAATCCAGGAACAACCTAAAGTCATGCTAACCCTCAAATAATAGGCCTTATTTTAACATTATTTTAAAGCAAATTTCCCTTTCCCCCCCAATCAGCTACATGCTTATTGTCCAAAGGTCAGTTATTTTAAGAGTTTATGAATCGACAAGGCTTACCGGTCAAGGCAGGTTCCTAAGATTGCTTTATTAAATTTGCATTGGAGCTATAAAACTAACGTAGCTAACAAGTGACTGATGCTTCTAGGGATTAATTAGCATGGTGCAAACTTTATGCTGGTCACCCAATTGACCTTCCTGAGAAGTCTAGGTGCAGCCACAATCTGCAACACCTGCTAACGAATTTCTCCAGATGTGCCTGATTAAAGTTATGCAATGGGAATGAAGCTCCAGGTTAAATGCGGGTTAGAGTTAAAAATGACAGAAAATTAGATCTCCAGGAGGAGCATCGGTGACCACTGGTCTAAATCATCCCACACTTGTCTCAAGCTGTGTGGAGTTAAGAAATAAAAAAAAAAACCAGATAGGATGACATACTGCTACAAAAATGAACGTCCTGACAGACAGAATTCTGACTCCTTAATGGCTGCTTCTATTGTTGTCAGCAACGCAGTGCACATTTACCCATTTATTAGATAACAGTATGTCATACAGTGTTAGATATCTCATATTATCCATTACTCATCATCTCAATGGGGACTGCAGTAAGTGCATTAGGGTTAAGTTATGCAGTTTTTAAGATATAAACTAGTGATAACATGCTTCCTTTGTTGTTAGCGAGATCAGACCCATAGGTCCAGTGCAATTTGTTTTAGAAGAACAGATCGGAACCCTCCCCCTCGACTTTAG
Organism: Brachypetersius altus; assembly: GCA_037974465.1. Classification (NCBI taxonomy): domain Eukaryota; kingdom Metazoa; phylum Chordata; class Actinopteri; order Characiformes; family Alestidae; genus Brachypetersius; species Brachypetersius altus. The sequence continues at coordinate 3,499,894 of JBBPDB010000036.1, read as the reverse complement.
CCCCCAGACCCCATTTCATCCCCTGGCCAAGACAAAGAAGTCTAAATGGCGCAACATTGCATTTGTCCTGCTCTACTGTTAAATGGGTCTAGCAGGAGGAAGTGGTGCATTTTCCCCACTTTGTGATTAATGAGCACTAAAGGCTCGCATCCGTACACTCCCACCACATGGCAACATTAAGCCATATCTAAAGATTCACAAAGGCTTCCTATACAGTTTGAAGTCCGTGTGATGAACCAGAACATCTTAACATCCACAAAGTCATTATTTCCCTTTGGTCTGTGGAAGTGTGGGTCTGAGGGGCTGCTAGTCGTCAGTGCTGTCAAGGACATTTGAACTGGGTGGGGGATGGAGGGGGGCCATGTTTCACCTCAAGGTTTAGTTTTGTGGTATGTGTAGAAAGGAGCCAAGAAGAAAAGGGAGGAACAGCCTATCTGAGCTGATGCGTTATTCAAAGTTAACCACTTCTGTGGGTTCTAATTGCCAAGAACCACCTAAACACAACTGTTATAGCACCACCCCTGCCATCAGGTCAGTTCCAGTACAAGAGGTCTGGAACTGACCTGATGGCAGGGGTGGTGCTACAACAGTATGTATCAGTGTGTCCTCATTACCCCTCCGTTTGGCTACAGGAATGTGTGGGTTGATTTCAGGACTGTATGACTGTACCTTCAGCTGTTGGCAGGACTCCACTCTGGGCCTCAGCCAATGGCTCGATCTCCCCAGACTCAGACAGGTTCACGTCGGCCACTGTGGAAAACAGACAGAGCAATCGTTGGTGCTTTTTTTTGCTGACACAACTTAGATCTGCAAGGATGCACTTTTGAGTTATTGGGGAGTGTTGAGAGATTAAAAAAACTTCACGAGCAATTAATCTTTAACCGGCGCTCAATGTTCAGGCAGTTTAAATTTGATAAGACGGAAAAGATTCTACTCCTCTACTGAGTCCTTTTAACAGCAGACAGACACGGACAATGATCCTCATTCAAGAAGAAATAACAAGAACCGTCCGTTCCCAGTATTAAAGAGGAATCCCTGGACATCAGACCTACGACACAGGAAGGGCCTTCCATGCATGTTTAAAAGTAACTTATTGAAATAAATCTAGACACTATAAGCATTAAACAAACACTGAAACAGGTCTTTTAGTTCCAGGAGGCTGGTTTGAGAAGGACATTCCTCACAGAACCCTGTGATGAAACCTGAATGATGAGGCTGTCCTTGTTCCAGGCTGGAACAGGAAGGCTCATAATGGCTCGTCTGGATGGATAAAGGTTAAATAAAAATGAGCCTACGAGGAGAACAATTACCTACAATACAGACACTAAGCATAGAATTTGCCAAGCGTGACATTAATAAGAAAGGGCATTGCCAAAGGTGGGGCTTTAGAAACAGATGAGCTCATGAATGCAACACTGCCCAAAGCAATGACCCAACACACACACACACACACACAGATACACACACACATGTTTCTTACAAAGACAACATCAGGGATAGAAGAAGTGACATTTCCAATATGGGAGAAAGCAATGTGGATTCATAGCCAGCAGTACTTTGCTAATATGACCGTGATCTTGCTTAGGGATAATCATAATCAACAGCAGCAGAACTGATGCTTAGGAAGATCCTCATATATAATCACAAACTAATTGCAATCTTGTTAAACACCGAACGCCAACTTCCTTCTGACAATAAATAATATGCAGAGAACCATTACTTTTGTGCAAAGACAGGCCGTAATTTATGCCTGGCGGTTTAAAGTCCTAATAACATGTTGTTTCTGAAAACAGCCAAGCCAAAACGTAGCCCTTCACTTTTCATGTTCCCTCCCGTCCATTTCAGAGACACATCGAAAAAGATCAACACCCGAAAGTCGGGATTTATGCCACAGTTATTCTCTGTTCCGCTAATCTTTACGATAGTTGAGTTAGCCTCGTATAAAAGTGCTTCAGGGGTCCAGGAGTAGGAAACCACATTTGGCAGGCCATAAGCAGCTGGTCCACGCTGAGGTCGGCCACATAATTACACACCGCTCTATTAGCGTGCAGCACTGCGGAATGCGCCGCCGGCCCGGCTATTAGTGCATTAATGAAGTAACAGTGATGAGGGCTACGCCAGACTGTCCGGTCCAATCTGGCCTTCGCTGGACTTACACTAGACATGCAGCCATGCATGTATGAGTCATGCATGGATGATGATTTAATACCATCCCTAATAGGCTCACAGGAACATTACATTTTCATTCCCTCTACAGTTTTCTCAACGAGTGAAACTGTGCAGCACCCCTCATTTGGCAAATGCAAGGGAGCAAGTCTTGGGATTTGTCTTAAACTTCAAACTGAAGTTGACATGCAGTGAAAATAATCGAGATGAAGCTTGTTCACTAAGAACAGTAGTGTTGTAAATGTGAACTGAGCTAACCGGTAAGGGCCAGAGAAGTCCCCAATTATAAAATATTTATTTTGACACTACACATTAAAGAGTCCCGAATCTTTTTCTTCATATGTGACCCAGATGTCCAGATGTGTTACTGGATGAATGCAAACAAAAAAAAAATCCTAAACAACCCTCACTGAATATAACAGTTTCAACTGCCATTTGGGACACTTTTATATAACGTAATGTGTTCTCACACACAAAGTAGATTTTAATGCAAATCCATCAGTGTTTTCTAACAAAATTAATCAAATTAACAGCTTTCATAAAGTTTTACAGATTAAAACCCTTTTCCCAAAATATAGTGTCATTTGGGCATAACTTTGCTGCCCTTTGTGTGCTGTTTATAGCAGTTTACCGGTGAATGCAGCAAACAGTTAAAGAAACTAACAGGCTAAATCCCTACTCCTTATATAGCGAATAACATATGAAAGTAAAACAAAGACCCCTGCACCATCACAGTCCCTAATATGTACAACAAAAGTATTTGGAATTCAGCCATGTCTGCCCAACTTCATACCAGACAAATCCTGTCATAATTTCATAACTAACAGAACACTATATAGGGAGTAGGGAGCTATTTCACATTAAGCCATCACTTCCTTTCCCTGCTTATTTATTTGGACCCGCAAGCACAGAAAGGCACCATTTTCTGCTCTGTAAATTTAGTGCAGCATAGTCGTTTACAAGCCTAGAGTCTGTCCTCTCTGTTTAAAACAGCTCTTTTTTTAACCTTGCGTTAAAAGAGTCCATTGGTCTTAGGGAAATATGAAGGACAGCAACATATGATACAGGCCACACACACAAAAAAACAATAATAATGATGATGATAATGTATTTGATACAAAAAAAAAAAAATTGGGGCAAATTGGGTGGATTTAGGCCACCAGCTATCAGAGAGTAGCCACTCTACTGACCTGAATGTAGCTCTTTATTATTATTGTTCCATATCAGTCATTAAAAAAAATCGTTTTGGAACCCTGAGTTACCGACAAAAAGCCCTCACAAAATATGGCTGCATTAGTTTCAACCTGGGACGTGTTTTATTGTTTTTCTTACTTCAAACTGCTATCGATATTCAAGGGCGATCCAATTAAATATCCACTTTTTCTTTTTTTTTTTTTTTTAAATGTGACTAGCTGGTTCACCACACGAGTATCTAAGAACCGCGCTTGGCCTATCAGCAATTCAGTGCAGAAATCAGATCTGGAATTTTGGTTCGGTGGATCACAAGGCATGAAAGGGGAACTCATAACATTCCTCTTCCATCAAGCCAGATTACATGATATTTTGCATACCATGACACGTTATATGAGCACATTAGACCCACTAACAAAACAGCCCATTGTAATTAGCTGGCTCTCTAATAAAACAGCGAAATCAGACTACAAGCAGTCTGGAATGTTATTGCTGGATGGAAGACTCTGGCTCTGCTAGGATTGTTTGAGTGGGACCGAAAGCAGTGATTTGTCCACTGGGACGTACAAGCAGATTCGCCTCATCCTCCTACTTTGCAACGTATGGATAAGAAATGGATTCACACAAAAAGCCAAAGCAAACAGAAAATGGGCAGTTGCTACAACAAATTATGGTTCCATTGTTTAGGTGGTACCACTGGGATTAGTTTAGCAACTCGCACTCCCTTCTCAAGGTGGGTTAAAGCTGACGTCAGATGAAGTTCTTCCAAATCGCCATCAAAACAAGATAAAGAATTAATAACGCTTAATTTACCACCTCTGGATCATGAACAAGCTTCTAATCCCTTCCAAACATGTCAAAAAGGATTCCAATTCCCTGGAAAGGCCCAAGACAATGAAGCAGAGAACATACAGGCTAACCTTGGCACGGTGCTCTTACTTGAGGGACAGAACTAAGATGAATGAGCACCTCTGTTACTTGGCTGGGAACCAAAACGATTTATGCTCACGCGGTCTGACAAATGAAGACAGAGCTGTTAATTGTTCGAGTGTTCACAACAACTCCATAACTCGTGTCCAACTGGCTCGAATTAGCCCCCTGTCACATGGCCCTGAGCAAACAGCTGCTTAATTTAAGGTGTGAAAGATTGCTCTTCTTCAAACATGCCTCATTGAACACAGTTCGCAGAAGGAAGCACGAGCTGTGCTTGAGGCCACAATGCATTTTAGTTAACCCTAATATTTACATTTTCGCAGTCGCATACAAGGCTCTGGGTTATTAACATCAATTAGGAAATGTAATGTTGTCCATCCAATTTTGCATTTACTTCCAAATGCAATGTGCAGCTTCCATGCATCCCTTCCCAATAAATAAAAAGGATCCTAAATACAGAGCAGCTTCATCAGAGACAAACACTAACTTCGTCCTTTCTCTTTAAACACCATTCATGCAGGCCTGTGTTTGGGGTGTCTAAAGCAGGGAGAGGAGGGAGTGTGGTTGAGGATGATGAGTGTTTTTGGGGGGGGGTCAACAAAAGGGCCAGTGTGGAGGCCTCAGCCAAGAGGCTGATCTGATTATTTTGGCTTGGCGTGCCTGCGATCGTTTGGGCCCCTGAATCGCCTCCTTTCACGGCGCATTCTCTTTTTTCAGCATGCACCATGCCTGGCAACCGTCGACCAGCAGGCCACTCTCGAGTGCTCGTAAAGAGGTGATGGCGGAGGCCACAACCCCCCAGACTTCCCCATGGGGAAGACCAGGCACCAGGGCAGGGGTGGGAGGGGTAGGGGTGCGAGCGCACCCTTGGCCAGATTGAAAATGTAGGAGCTTGTTAACACTCCATCTTACCCTCTTGAGGGCCATTCCGTCTTGAGATGGCTGCCAGAGTCATAAAATTAAAAGAGTGAAATAAAGGGGGAGACACTTGCTGGACCGTTTTTTTGGGGGGAAGCAAATAACCCATGCAGGGGAATGGAAGCTTCAGCAACTCTACAAACCGTTTTTTCATACTTCGCACATGCTTCTTTGCTTGTTTCCACTTTGCACCGTTATTCTAAGCTAATTATATGTTACTGTCATATGAAAAACCTCCTGATCATATTTTGCATAGTTCAAAAAGGCCAGATACCTTTTATATTCTGTATGAGAACTGGACCAAGACTGAGAAATGAACCAAAAAAACTGCAAATTTATTGAGAATAAAAAACTTCAAGTTGACCCACATAAAGCAGTTTTCTCTTTCTCCTATTCGAGATTTATAGAGTTTTAACAGTGAAAATATATGCCTTCCAAAGTGAGAAAAGATAAGAAGGACTTTAGAACTGCATTCCTTGGGTTGCACTTTCGCAGGTGTGGCTAGCTTGCAATCATTGGAATCTGTACGACGCAGCTCTGGAAGAGAGGGAGCACTCTCCAAAGCGTACTGCAATAACCATGTCTGCAGATGCACTTAGAACAGGGTGACAAGCATGAAAAACAGCTCCTGGAGGTGCTTCGACATCCGCTGGCCAACAAATGCAAGGACATGGAAGAGGAAAAGTGGGAGGGACCTGAACACCAAAGTTCATATCCCCCCAGCCTTACCAGCCAGGTAAGAAAGAAAAACCCTACTGGAGTCACTGGAGGCTTCTTTGGGTACTTGGGCGGGTGGGATAGTACTCATGCTCATGCAAACCACTAGCCTCAAAATCCCAATGGTTGAGAGAAGTATTTGCATAAAGCAACATACTGTAATGAGAGAATATTGATTGAGAAAAAAAATGATTGAGAAAAAAAAATTATACGGCTGAGGAGTGAATTACAAACTACTACTCCACATAAAAAGCATACAAAAGGCCACTTTTTGATCTGGAATAAAGTTAAAGTGGCATGGACACATCACAGCATAGTGAGAACAGTGTGAAATTCTTTCTCTGCATTTAACCCATTCACCAAGTGAAGCAGTGGGCAGCAAGCGATGCAGCACCTGGGGAGCAGTGAGTGGGGACAGTACCTTGCTCAAGGATTCTTCAATGGTGCCACTGGCAATGCTGGGATTCGAATCCACAGCCTTCTGATCACAGGGACAACTCACTAACCACCGAGCCACCAGATGCTCCAAAACCTACTTGCAGCAAGGATTTCAAACCGATCCTCTTCTTTTTTCAGTCCCCCGTATTCTACCCTTGTACAAACCGAGGGGCTGTCCACTTGTTTTCAAGTCCCAACTTTACTGTGGGTTAGAAAGGATGCTTGGTCTAGCTGGCTGGGAGCCATCTGAACAGTAGCGAGTTCGTGATACATCACTGATCATTCCAAGATATTCCTTTGCCCTCCTTCGTGAGACCATAAGATGTGGAAAAAGAAAATCCGACAACTACATCCTCTGTGGGCTTCTGGAGCCGGTCGTTAAACCAGTCCAGTAATTGGCAATGGCCCTCCACCAAGAGTGCAATGTCACGCTGTAGTCTCGACCCCTTTTCTTTAATTCCAAAGGTCTAAATTACATACTTAATTTCCCACCACGTTGGAACCTTGAAATGACTGAGGTGATGTAATTTCATGCCAGCTTTTAATGCCTGTTATTCTTGCGACACTCTGTTGACATAATAGCAACACGCCCCCCCCGAGAGAGAGAAGCAGAGGGACTCGAGAGCACAGTTGTAGCCTGAGGCTACACACAGCAAGAAAAAAAAAATGACCACAAAACCGCTATTGTTTAAACAGGAGGATACCACTGAGGCTCGTAGACGTTAACAAGCCTTTTCATCACCATGTAATAAGCATATCTATCACCTCAGTGAAAAGCCAAAATGATATTCTTAGCTTTAGCTAATGAATTCTTGTACAAGTTGAACAAAACAAAGTAGCCGTAGAAACCCAGCACCTGGTTGTCTAAGTCTTGTTCATAGGTAGCTACTATACTACTATAAAGTCTACTTTACTACTATAAAATACTATACTAAAACTAATTTTATGGTAATAATACTAATAAAAATGTTATGGTAGTATAGTAGTAAAATAGACTTTATAGTAGTATAGTATTTTATGATAAAATACTATATAACACTACAAAACCCCTATAAAACACTAAGTCTTAAGAATAATGGTTAATACGTTATATTTTTAATAATGGTTAATAACTGTTCTTGACTTGGAGAGCTCCAAGAAAAACTTTTAGCTGGCTTAAAAACGTTCCTGACATTTTAAAAACGTGCGTCACACTAACATCTCTTATTTATAATAGTAATTCTTTAAAGAACCAGGCACTAAAAGGTTCTTAAGGGAACCAAAGGTGGTTCTTCGATGGCACTGCTTCAAGAAATGTCTCATTGGCATTGACTATAGTCTGCTGAAATTAAAACCAAAGTAGCAATTATTGGAATTAAGTGTCACGCTGATCAGAACGTCAATAATGCACTGAGCAAAACAAAATCTGGTGAGAAATTAACATTTCAAGGCAACGTCTCAGAGACTGTGGAAGGAGATACTGCTCAAGTGATATTGGTTTTAACATCCCTCTACTAAACTGCAGCCACCTACACCAACGTGGTCCATGCCTGAGGACCAGGAGATCCACACACCTAAATTCATTCAGTTGTGTAATTGCTGCCAGAACCTGTGGACCACCGCGAGAGCTCACGGGTGAGGCCACTGGAAACACGCTTCAGGAGATAGGGAGGGAGGAAGCAACAGTTTGTAGTTCAGAGCATCTCCGTATGTTTAGATTTTCTCACTCCTTGTTCTGCAGCTGTGATTAAGTGGAGATGTGGAGAAGAGGGATTTATATCATGTGAGCTACAACAGTGGGTCGAACCTGTTCAAATATGCATTAATGCATTTTTAAATATCAAGACTAGGGTTGACATAATTATTCACAAGACTGTTATAATTACTTTATTAAAATCAATTATCTAACGAAGCATCAACATTACATTTTACAGCTAAGAACGTAAGTAAGTAGTTTCGCCCATTGTCCAGGAAACAAAGTGTGTGTGTGTGTGTGGGGGGACGACGACAAAGTAATTATTATATATAATGTATGTATGTATATTTCCACTTAATATTAGGCCTTGATATTAAAAAAATATGACTGCCAGTCAAAACAAGTGAAGATATTCAACACTGTGATTGACAGTGACAACCCTAATCAGGCCATGGAATTCAATGACCATGACTTGGAATGGTTCTACACTGAGAGGCTGGTAATGGGGGAAGAAAAAACTGGCATCTTGACGGCAATGTTACCATTTCCCAGTTACTCAGGGGAGAGAAGGTAATGAAGAGGTGCAGCAGCAGCTGAACTTCTGTCACCGAATGAAATCCGGAAGTGTGGTACATGTAACATGCTGTGGCTGTCTGATGAGGGGGAGAGAGAGAGAGAGAGAGAGAAAGCGAGCGAGAGAGAGAGAGAGAGAGATAGAGAGAGAGAATGACAGAGAGGGAGACAGAGAGAGAGCAAGAGAGTGCAAGAGCAAGAACTCAAGAGAGAAACAGAAAGAAAGTTGATCTAATTCCACTGAAGCGGTGTATTTTTTCGTGTGGCCGGAGTGTAATTACATGGCAGCAGTTCTAGCTTTGCTCCTCAGATCTTCCACACAAATGATGGGATAATAACAGCTCTCCCTGCGCTCTCCACAGACATAAACTGCACTCCACACAACTCGCCAAGCTGTGTTTATCGACAGGAATTCTGGTAGTCATAACAAGGCCGCTAAATATAAAAGTACAACAGGTCATTGAACAAAATGGAGGGCAGGGGGCATTAAAAAAAATGCCCCCCTCTATCTCAGTATCAGGTACGCATGCGTGGTGCCAGCCCCCTCTACCTTATACTGTAATTAGGCTGACTGCACGCCGTGACAGCGGAGTTATGGATTCAACCACACGCCTCTGAGACTGATGATATAAATCATATCGGGTATCACCCGTTGAGCACCAAGAAAAACACAGGCCAGCAAATCCCTGCCCCAAGGGCTTATTTGGGTTTCACGGCCCTGAACGTTTTACGTCAAAAGTCCTAAATGCAAGTCTATTACAGCGCACATGCCCTCGGTAAACATGGCGAAAACCTCACTCGTACATGAGCCAACACACACCACCGCGAGCGACTGCTGGAGTGAACGCACCAACATGTGTCCACTCAAGTACTTAAAATCAATTTAGCTTATTACACTTCTGAGTAATGTAACAAAACTTGCTTTAGTGCATGGTTTGAGCCGCCTCCATGACCGCCAATTCCAAAAGTCAGCAGCACCATAATCTGGTCAAATATGATTACATTTTTTAATGGAATCATCCAGACTATATAATCACTTCTGGTCTCAAGTCTTCTAGGGCCAAACAATATCAAGGGACTTTGTGTACCTGGATAAACTGTTCCCAAATTGAGCTTATTATCACTGTTGCAATGGAAAGAGTCTGTTAGGAGAAGGAATTAAGGCGCAATTTCCATATTCTGGACAGAAATGCCATGCTGCAGTTATATTGCTACTACAAATGCAACACCTAGTGAATAGAAGTCAATTATATCATTATATTATTGAACCATATGAACTATTGAATGATTAGGCTTTACAATACTCCTGTTGCAGAGGTATGGGATATTCAAATGGTCCTCTAACTAATGTAAGAATATAACCAATAAGTAAGAATATCTGTCCAGTCCAGGAACCAAGTTCCAGTTTAGAACATCAGGAAAACTGGAATTCTGGCATTTTGCTTCATCAGCACTGATTCCGAAAGCAGTGCTATGAGCATGAGAAAAGCTAAGCGGACTATAATTTCTTTTCAGCATGTTCATCAGGCATCAGAGCCTGGATATGGTTCCTCTTTCGCTGCATCAGATCCTGTCTGCCCCCACACGCTACGGCTAGAACGGCAGCCAGCCCCTGGAGTGCAGCTTAACGTCCCACAGCTTACCACACAGAACTCACATCAAACCCCTGCAAGCACTCTTAATGGACCAAGACACAAGACAACAGGAACTTTTTCATTGTACAGTACTTACATCTCCATAAATCCTTAAATTGGTTGTTAAAGTTGCACATGGCAGACTCATTTTGGAGGCACATACGAACAGCTTTTTACTCTGCCTGTCAAAGAAAGCCTTTGCTGGCATAATGGAGTGCAATATTGCCCATGGGCACAAAAGCTCTGAAGACATGGTCCTTTGAAAGTAAACAATTTTTGGACACTAAATTTTACAACCATATGTTGAGATAAAAGTCGGAATCATTATTATTATTATAATTAATAATTTATTCAACATTTATTTGCAGCTTCTGGCAGCTGGTAGCCTAGTGGTTAGGGCATTCACCCTGCGAGCAGAAAGTCCAGGTTCGATTCCCAAGACCGCTAGGCACCGCTGCGGTACCCTGAGTAATGGCTGCCCCCTGCTTCACTTGGTGAATGGGTTAAATGCAGAGGTTGAATTTCATGCTGTTCACACTGTGTGCTGTG
>JBBPDB010000036.1:3458785-3485872 GCA_037974465.1 Brachypetersius altus | reverse complement strand
GTGCGATTAATCGCGAGTTAACTATGGCAAACATGAGATTAATCGCGATTAAATATTTTAATCTACTGACAGCCCTACTAAATATACTATGTCCTAAACCACAAATGCAAGTTTGCACCACCTTAATGAAGAGCAGGGCACAGTTTGATTGGGAAAAGGGAAGTTTTGAGTATGTATTTGCAGAAAAGACGTGGGTGCCTATTGACTTCAAGTGTTAACATTGGCCTCACAGCTCTAAATTCTCATAAAAGAAGCAAAATTTGGACTCCAAACAAGTCTTGACCGTTTGGCTACATCTGGGGTAAGCTAGCTGATCTTGAATACACCAACCATTCCCTTATTCCTGACTTTGACAACTAAATCATTTGTTCTGAAATGAAATCTGTTATTTGGCCTGTTGCTTAAAGAGGAGACTACAGGTGTTACAAGCTACCGTGCAACGTCTTGTTATACCATCATGCTGCCAGCTGGTGTCGAAAAGACACTTTGGAGCATGGCATTTAATGCTCGAACTGGAGAGCTGACAAAACACGCATTAACTGTTAGCCAGCTACAGCACATCTCAGTGGCTCACGTCAGGCTGTGAAGAGTTATAAATTACTCCCACTGACAAAGGCCTAACCTAAACTTTCCACTAAAGAGAATGGCTTTCGCAGTCTATAACTCCACCGGCCCTGCGTGAACGATGACATGTTTGTAATATCACATAAGGCGGCGGGGCGGGGCTTTTCAGTGTGAAGGCGGGTTGGGGGGGGTGGTGCTGGCTGGCATTGCAGTTCATCCATGAGAACTTACAGACTACTTTGGCTTGAGACACATTTGTCACTGGCCAGATATTTCTTCCAGCACATGAGTTTACTTTAGAAACCATCCTATTACAAACAGTAAAGAGATAAATTCTGTTTACATGAGTCGGACTCCACTGGGTCATGCGAGTCTGTGTGCCACCCTCAAAGCCATACTCTCTTTGTGATGTTCTCTCCGAAAGCACAATCTGACAGAGCTAAGAGGTGCTACAGATTTGTGTAAATATACGATGCTGTTTCCTTATAGGGGGAGAACGAAAGAAAAAAAAGGCTTAAGCCTTGTAAAAAGAGGACCGCCACCTGTTCACAACTATGGTTAGGCATAAACAGGAGAATGCAACGCTCCTGCATGCTAAACTTGCTGTAGCAGGCCTTGGCCCGAGCCAGGTCTTGAAGAAAACTGGTTTTCATCACCTGAGGCCCGTCACTGGCAAACTACCAGCCTCTGGGCTTAGACAACATAGCCGTGCTCTGCAGCTAGGATCACGCACACGTGCAACACACAAACAGCCATCTGCATAGAAAAGCCTTTTGTTTTGCTGCAACAGCCTGAGGAGAAACAACACTGTAAAGTAAGAGTCACTGAAAGACAAAGTGGAAAAAAATACTTCATTGTATAGACCAAGAAGGTACAAAAGTAAAAGCAGATGATGTTAAGCGCACAGTTTCAATTCTTTTCTTTTTAAACAGTTTAATTAAGAAAATGTTTATCATCAGTCATATTTGCACGGTAAAGGGCTTTCATCATTAATTCATTAAAATGGATAAAAAAGTGACCTTCTTGGTGAATCTGTAATGATTTCTTGGCAAACCACATGCTGAAAATGCATATTTTAAATTCTCCTTCTGACTGATAGACGGACACCCGTTCCTGTATGATTTTTTCTGAAATCTATGCATTTGCGAAAAACAATGATGTGCAGGTTTTTGTTCACACAGTCGGCAATCAGTTTATTATTATAATTTATTATTATGATGAGGATTTAGATTATTATTATTCTTTCAGCAGATCTGTGATGTAATTTAATGTAAGGCGGGTCAGAGAGCTTGCACTGTATTTAAATGCTGCTGCTACCCCTATACAAAAATATAGTAGCGTAATTAAGAATGACTAATTGTGCTAAAACGACCATGAACCAGGCCATAAAAGTGCATCCCTACTGTGCATGGTTTGTTAAATTCAGGTTTATTGCTTGCCATCATAAAATCTCAATTTATTAACAGTCAAAATAATTGGTAGACTGCTTCAGTTTTACATGGATAGTTTCAATGGAAAGCACTAACTGGTTTAGCAAGCACTCATGTGCCATAAACCACTTACACAATAAACAAGATTTTTCATTTCTGCTTGAAAATTGAAGTCCAAAATGAAAGCTGCCCAATAAGAAAAGAGCTATTGCAGTTGCCATTGCAATGTCCTCAAATTTCGGCTCAACTTATCTGGCCGACAGAGAAGTTCTACTTTGTGAAATACCTCCCAAGTGTATTAGCACAGGCTTGAGCCGGGCTGTTTATTTGTCACAGACAAAGTGGTGTGTAGGAGGTGTGTAGCTCTATATGGTTCTGTGTCTCCAGAGATGAATGGAGGAGATGCATTAGAGTGGAGTGTATAGACAGTTGGTAAAGCTGTTTAGATCGTTTGTTGATTGTGTATTATAAATGTTTGTCTTTTTCTGCTTGCAAGCATTGCTCTAGGTAAAAAAGGGTTAACAGGTAATTTGCTCTAAAGCGCCTACAATACCTCAGTGCTCTCCAAAGTTTTCCAATTTGTTCTAGGCAAGCGGAACAAAAAAAAAGCTTTTTAAATGTTTGCATCCAACCACCAGTCATTAGGACCAATAACATTTCAGCTAATGACCTTCAGTACACAGATCGGCGTGCTAAACCCATCAGCTCTGGCCCACCACTAAAAAGCTCTGAAATGAGGCCTGCCTGACTCTATATTGGAGCATGTGGTGCATTTCTTTCATGTTCTTTCTTTTATGGACGAGACTCAGACCTCCACGATTCCCTCTCAATCTGGTCTGGACCCACCAGCCAAGCTATAAATTACATCACCCCTTGCTGTCAGCAAGATGAAAGCAAAGGCGCAAAGAGTATCTACTGCTGGATTGAGCTGCAGCAAACGAAATAACCCCGATGTTCCAGTCTTCCTCCAGAGTGAGAGCCACGTGTCAAAACTAGTGCATGTTTAACAAACTGCATGCCAAACTCATTATTCTTTTTTTAGGCTTCAAATTTCACGCTGTAATGTTAAACGGATCTTTGCGCAAGGTATTAATCGTTTTTGAAATAGGGTGTCTGTCTAATTGAGCTGCTTGAGTCTGAAGCACAAGATTTTCCTTCAGAGGGACGGATATTTCCTGCAGTACCGCAACTGGTAGAGTCAAGATAGGCTAAACTCTGCTAAAGCAGCACCATGCAAATTGGGTCACCGTGCAAGCTCATGATCCTGAATGAATATCTGAAAGTACACAGGTGACTGAATTTTGATCTCACGCATTAACACGACTGACTCAAAAGCATCCTGACCTTTCAGAGACTCCCTGTAGCTTCTTTGTGGGACAGCAGAGTATACTATATGGACAAAGGTATTGGGACACACCTTTTTTTCAGGGTTTGGACTAGGCCCCTTACTTCCAGTGAATGGCAATCTTAATGTTTCAACCTTACAAGATATTTTGCACCACACCGGGCTATTTGTGGGCACAGTTTGAGGAAGAACCTATTTCTATTCCTGCATGACTGCACCTTCTTGCAGAACATCAGTGTTTGACCTCATGAATGCTTTACAGAGTGAATGGGAACAAATTCCCAAAGAAACTCCAAAATCTTGTGGAAAGCCTTCCAAGAAGAGTGAACGTTGTTATAGCTGCGACGGGAGGAAAACGACATATATTTGAATGTTCCTGTTGGGTGTAATGGTCAGATGTCCCAATACTTTTGTCCATATAGTGTAGCCCCCTTAAGCCCACTCCATGCAAAAGAACATGTCTGCCTCTGCAATCCAAATTGAACTACTTGTACTTCACATTAAAAGCTAATCTAACCGGGTGCTCTCTTTACACAGGCAGTCTCAGAGAGGTCAGCGGGAGTCGGGTGGGGGTGGCAGGAGCACTAAAAGCTAACACGGGTGTTGTGTCATGGTGAGGAAGTGGAAGAGTAATTTGCCTCTGACAGTGTGCACCAAACCCTGAGGGGGCTCTTAGTTTTTTAGGGCCCTGGAATGACAACGGCTGCACTGTGGCTGGAGGAGACGCAGGAACGGCTGAGAAAAGCTGGGGGGTCAGATCAGGGGCCCTCGTTTCACAAGAAGTCCATTCTTCTTCTATTTCCGTCAGGCTAGCTGATCATCCCCCTCCTCAAACGGGGAACAATGACGGAAATACAAACGTTTTTTCTTTCAGATTTATTTCAGATTACATAATGATAATTTAAAAAAATCTCTTTAAAGGAACCATTACATTGTGATTCACTGTGAATCCCTAATATAAAATATATACTGTATATAACTCTTCAGAGCAACTACACAAATTACTGACGCATTAATCCTTGACTGGTCCCAGATAAAATCCTACCATTTCTGCAATGTCATTGGAACAATCAAGTAACTAAACAGTGTAACTACACAGCGATCATTTTAATTTTGGATTTGCACTGTACCAAAGTTGCTCTTTCCCTGCTTGTTTCCCTGCTTGTTTGCTCTTGCAGAGATCACCAGTGCACTCTTCCTCGTACAATGTAACAAACAATCGATTCTGACACACAGAGTGTATCTGATTTATTCAGATTTATTCTCATGACGGCCTGCTTTACTCTCCCTGATGTTCCTTTGGTCCTCATGCTGGGAGAGAACAGCAACAGACTCCAGATGCAAATTCCACATCTGGAATCAACTCCAGACCTTTTGTCCGCTCTCTTGTGCACAAACTAATGATGAAGCGACACACAGCTGGCCAAGAAACAACTGAGCAGCCAATTGTCCCGTCACTTAGAGTGCCCTGAAGTGGGGGAGCTGTGATTCCTGTGGTTCACCCAATACAGATGTAAAAGCAGACATGGTGCATGTTAACCTCAAAAGACGACGTTTCATTTTCTTCAATAACT
Source organism: Brachypetersius altus (assembly GCA_037974465.1). Taxonomy (NCBI): domain Eukaryota; kingdom Metazoa; phylum Chordata; class Actinopteri; order Characiformes; family Alestidae; genus Brachypetersius; species Brachypetersius altus. The sequence continues at coordinate 3,480,959 of JBBPDB010000036.1, read as the reverse complement.
TACAGACAGCACAACATTCTGGGGCTAATCAGGAAATACTCTTCAGCTACGCTAGTTTGAATCTGCTGTGACAAGAATTTATTCTTGTACTACTGAGAATTTTCATATAATTTACTTTTATATTTGTGAGGAACCTTTTTTGTGCCGTTCAAATTGAGTAACATTTTGGGGTTTAATTTCATTCTGTTGGTTTAGCACCTAAACTTCTTTGCTTTCTCACACCACTTTCGAGCTTCAGCACTTAGTTAGCACATATGCGGGATGTTCCAAGCTACTCCTGTGCTACTTGATGTGAACCTCCTTCACTCTTAAAATGGCTCAGCAAAATAAACCCTGCTGATTTGTCTCCTCATTGCTTTATTTCTTTGAGGCAACACTTTTACTTCACCGTGTGACTCTGATCATAGTTTTGAAGCCAGACCCCCACAGCTCACTCCGCAGGGCCTCACACCCTTCAACTGACCGCGCTGTGAAAACAGCAGGGCAGAGGAAAGCAAGACAGGAATAAACAAATCCTTTCCCAATGGAGACTCCCCTGTAGCTTGTGTGTGTCGAGAGATTCTTTTGCGAAAGGGAAAACCAGGCTCAGTCTTTAGTTTTTTGGTAGTTTAAAAAATTAGCTTAACTCGGTATCACACTTACAGGTAAGGGATCCTGCCAAAGGCAAGTATGGGTCACAGTGTTGTTCTCCAGCTCATTTTCCTGGTCTGGAGATGTTTCTTTTTATGGGCTCTTTATACACTCAGGAACTGGCAAATAAGTATGGAAATTACTAAAATACCCTTACGTTTTATAATGTGGTTCTGCTTTATTCCAAGTTCCACAGTGAGGACTCTAGAGTAGGCGGGGGTCCAGCGACGGCTGCGTGTCCAATAACGTTTCAGCGCGGAGCGGTTTCAAAAAATCGCCAGTGACGCGATTCAAAACAACGGCCTATTTATGTCCTCAAAGACCATCTTCCATGTCAGCTAACTGGTACTTATGTATTGTTTTAATCACTCCTCAGTTCTTCCTAATGGTTACAAGTCTTTTCCAAACAACCATTTAATACTGGCCAGTGAGGAGGCCAAAAAAAAGTCCTTGGAGGCATTGGTGTTTAAACAGCTCTTAGGATGTGGTGCCAGAAAGCCTGGAGAGTCGAATGTTGAAAACGAAGGCAAACATTTTCCTTTTTTCTTAAATTGTAAACCGAACACAGTTGAATATTCAGCACTCAAACATTACACAGTGATTAGAGGATAAGGCTGAATAATAACGGGCATGGGACAGTATTTAGTAATGCGAGGCTATCAGCTCTGTAAAAGCCAAGGCACCCATCTCAATACCGCATAAAGCGGCGCATCTCTGGGACTACATGCCCGTTCAAATAACAGTGTTAACATGGTGTAAACCAAAATCAACATGGATAAAACCATCTGTAAACAGGCCTCAAGCACCACAGATCCAGGGACACTGAACCACGGCAAAAACACGATCCCTCTGACCACAGAGCAGCAGGAAAGAACCCTAAGAAACAGAGAAGTCCAACATTAACAGTAACTGGAGAAGACACCAAGACTTCACCGTGGAAATAACAGGTAGAAATTGTATGTTCTAGGTTTTGGCTGTCAGAAGCATCTATTAAAGCTTTCTCTAAGCTATCCTTGACCGGGTACGAAGACTGAGGACTCGTGAAATACACCAAAGAAGATGATGGAAATAGAACCAGAGGCCTTTGTAGCTTAAGGAAAACTATACTCGGAGTTATCCACAGGACACTCAAAGCTGCCTTTAGCCCCACAAACCCACATCACACTCACCACCAAGGCCTTGGAAATGTGCCACTTAATATGCTTTGATTGCGTCTTGCAGATGGAAACCCCAACACGTAAGTGTGTCACAAGTACTTCGGGGCATTTTTGATCACAGACCCACTGCAATTATAAGATTAATTCAACGTAGCTGTTCTACATTAACAGGGATCATCTTCATGGAACAGAGCAGCAGAGGGCCATGATGGAATTCCTAATAAAAGTGTACCAACTAAACCTTGAGAGTAAGCATCCAAAATACAGAGGAATCTGATCCAAGATCAGTCCCCTTTAGAACACCAGCCCAGGTATGAAATATCTGCCATTAGTTATTTTTTACAACTCACAGTAGGTCATACTGCGTCCTAAACCACATCAACAAGTCTGCATCACCCAAATCAAGCTGGAGGTGCTTTTTAGTATTGACTTCCTGTGTTTGCTTGCAACATTAGACTTTTAACTCCAGCATTAGACCATAGAGGAAACATGTCTTGGCTGATCGACTACATTCGGACTATGTGGAAAATTGTATACATTTGATTTTGTGCCGAACTATTCCTAACACAGTCAGTGCTACTCTGAAGTGCCTTTGCTTTAGTCAAAGTTCAACAATAACCGACAGATGAGAAAAACAGGAGGCTGGACGGATGGTGAGCTACCAACAGAAGCTGCTAATATAGATCCCATACCGGAAATCAACCTTTCGGCAAAGAAAAGACCAACTCTCGGCCCACACCAACCATGACAGACTCTGCCCAGTGGAACCATATTTGGTTATGGATCACCAAGGAATGAAAGGTGATATGCAAGAAAAGAAAACTGAAGGATTCTAAAATAACTGCATCACATCCTTTCAGCACTCTGCAGCTCAGCATGGAGCGCGCTGCTGTTTCTAAAATGAATTTTCAGTCTGTTTCTCTATTTCCTCTGAGCTCTGTGTGTTAAAAAAAAAAAAATTAATAAAGGCTCCTAAATTGTTCCTGGCTTGGTTCTTGGAGAAACCTTAAATAAGTCAACCATTCATTCGGATCCTTTCCATTATGTGGCGGTTCTTTAAAGGTTCCTCACAATCTACTGAAGGACTATTTCAGGTTCTTTGGTATTGCCTTGTCTAGAACATTATTTTTTAAGAATGCATAAGAATGTGTAGTACATGGTTCAGTCTACCATTGCAACAAGCTTCGTCCTGCTTTTAACAACTGAGTTACCCACCCAGGAGAGGATTTGCAAAATCAAACATTCCTCGTGTTGCCCCCCCACCCCTCGTTCACTCTATGATGCACATGTGCAGCAGCACAAACCCCGTTCACTGATGGGAAACATGTCAGAGGGGGCAACATCAAACAGGATCTAAAGGCCTTAACGGAGAAGGGACTGATCAAAGTGTGTACGCTCAGGCCTTCTGTGTGTGGGATTGCCTGCACAAGTTGAAATGAAGCCGAGGTCGGGCCAAAGCCGGCGGACGAGAGCAAACTAATCCAAACCAGAATGAGTGCGGTCACAGGGAAGCCAGAAGGGTCAATCATGGAGAAGAGCCGGACAACATGCCGGCACGTTTGGCATCCCAAAACCATATGTTGCCAACTCGGGTCCCTCAGGATTCACACACACAAGATTTCACAAGCAGAGGCTCGGGGTAAACAGTCCTATAACATCTGTCAGACCAAAACCTTGCAATATATTTTATTTTACATCACGTATTTCCTCTGGATCCATATTCCTTGGAAGAAAGTCTAGTTGCATTAACCTGCATTCAAATCTGGGTTTCAAAATTATGATTCATCTCAATTTAATCACTGACATCCTCAAATTGGTAATCACTCATTTCGCAAGGGTTGCACAAGGATAATGACTATTTTCAACTTTTTACATGCAAGTTTTTTTATATACATATTTGTGACCAACCAACAAGAATATAACTGATGTCTCCAGTGTGAAATACATGGCAAGTATCTGTGTCTATTCGAGTTTATAAAGAAGGGTTTCTTTAGCTAATGTTAATGACAAAATATTCAGCCAGCATTTGTTTGAATGCTGATTTATAGTTTGGAGCACAGTCACAGGATTCAGATGGATTTAAAAGAGCCTGCAATTTGGTCAAATCTATACAATGTGCTTGTTCAGGACACAGGCCATGTGTAAGACTGATTTAATCTTTGGCTCCCCACGAGCAGTAATCAGTCCCAGGAATACACAGCGACTGCGCTACCTTTAGTGAAACTCCAATCACCCGCTGCCTCTCCCGTGGCACTGCCATGTGCTCAGCAGATGTGTGAGGAAACAAAGTCTCCGGCTTTCTCTGTTTTTTTTTTTTTTTATCCCAAGCCCTGCAATCTGTGTAGTGGTTTCGTCTGACAATATCCTAACTATGGCTTGAAGGCTCATTAATACAACACTCATGCCAGTTTAAAGAGCACTCAAGTTATTTTGTGTGCTTGTGAAATGTATGTATGTTAATTAGTAAGGCTACAACCATTCAACACAGCGCTGAAAAACATGCCGGTCTCTTCTGAGGGTCTCTCATTTACAGTCTTTGAAGAAAAGTGCTGTCAGTGATCCAAACTAGGCATATGGGTGCATCTCTCAGAGCAATGTGGGCAGAGCAGGGGGGCCAAGAAGGGCTGGTCGATACCTTGAATATACTCTATGCATCGTGACTTTTTACTCTGTGTATAGCCACTATTAAAGCAGGCTTCTAGCACAAATTTTTATTTGAAAATATGCACAGCCTCAGCTGTGATTTGGGGTACACTGGAGCACAAGAATGTTTCATTCTAACATATCTTGCTTTTAGAATCATCATACTGTTGAGATTGAAGATAGAGGCTTTAAAGGAAAGTTCAGACTACTGAGATATATGCTGCAAATTGTGATAAAGCCTAAATAAAATGCAATGTTATTTATAGGCCTTATAGCCCAGCCCTAAGACCGATGTACATACCCACACTCCAACAACTGGGTCTTCTTTCAAAAGTTGCTTATAAATACCAGGTCCAGGTGCATCAACATGTTCATCAAAACAACTTGTTTTGATGAAATGAAGCAAGTCCTGTACGACAATGTATGGAGTCGTTACACAATTGAACTGCATAATAAATGTGCATCATTTGCTTCAACTCCAACTTGATGGCCCATCTGATTACTGCCTTCAGAAGTCTTTTATTGCTTTAACAAGGTGTGTATGGGTTGGAGGTGAAACCTGCAGGAAGGTAGATCTACAGGTGCTGGGCTTAAGACCACTGCTATAGAGGCTTTAAATGGTGGCACTTTGCATGATTGTTGTGTGTATGTCTGTTGAGAGCCTCTTATTAATTGAGCATGAATACCGTTTTTAAAGAAATGAGGGTTTAGAATCAGACGAAGAGCTTCATTAATACTTTAATCCACGGAATACAGTGTACACTATCCCTTAATTCACTTCATCCACTTAAGAACCACACCGAGTGCTGACTTTATGCAAACATCTTAGTGAGTAGTTTGGAGGAACAGCAATGCTAAACAAACAGGCACTTATGAAGACGGACTTAAGTCTCTACGTACATAAAGAAGCATTTCTTCATCTTTTTCTGGACTTTCTGAGAGAGATTCTTTTGCCTTCCACATGCCAAACCATGGTGGTGGCCGGAAAAGTCCCACCATGGATAATCTTAAAAATAAAATTTTCAAAACAGGGATGCAATGCCACTTTTTCTTTCCTGAAGAAGAAAAAGAAAAAATCAAGTGAACCACTTGACGCAGTAAGACCATCTACACCCTCCTTAATGTTTTATATGCTTTTTATTAAGTCCCTCTGACGGTTTATGTCCAGAGCATCTGCTACTTGGCAATATGACACATCAAGTTTGCACAAGTGACTCATTTGATAAACAACTGTGTTGTAGGTCCAACCACAACTGAGCACATTTGAATCTTAATCCAATTTCTCTCGCTCTATAACTTTGCCAGAGTTGTTCATATGTTTTAAACACCCTTCATACACAGCAAAGGGTTTGATTTGCTGACAAAAGCCATTACAGATGTCAGATGTACAGGAATACATTCAGAAATGCACAAATGCAAGCGAACAGTGTTTTTCCCCTTCTCCTCCCCTCTTCTGGCCCTTACTCTACCTTCCCCATACTTAATAACCCCAGTCTCAGATCAGATAAGGTCAGTTTCCTCTGATTTTATCCTGAACAGACCACATACTAACATGGAGTTACCGAATTACGAATGAGGAAAAAAACCAAAAACAAAGCAACATCAACAACAACTACACTACTCTCAAAGCTGATGTTAGAGGAAAGCATTTACGGTCTAGAAGTCGCCAGAGGAAGTCTTTACTGTCCGTGAACAACCGCAATTAAACTTAAAAGGGCCCGACAACTCCCCTCCCACCCACTGCTCTTACGTTCAGTGAACACAAGCACACTCCTGAAGACGCTCAGTGAATTCAGTCTGAAAAGCACTATGAAGAACATACAGAACATCAGTCAATCATCTATCACTAGCCTTTACCAAACGAGAACACAGCAAGTAATTGCATATTTTAGTTGGACCACTGTTATTCCAAAAGCTGCCGTACGCGGTTGAACGACTGGGGGGGAAATCTCTAATTGCAATTTTCTAACCACAACTGCGACTGGGATTTAAAAGAAAAGCCTTCTTTTTTGCCAAGACCACCAGCACATACAGTTTGAGGCCTGAATACTGTGATTCTAAGAGCTACAAATTATTACATTGTTACTTTACCTTTCTCCAATGAAACTGTACACAACACTGACTAAGTTAAAATGAATGAAAACTGCATCTCTTGCGATGAAACGCTGTGATTCCGAATTGCTTTTTAGATATAAAATAAACAAACATTCGGTTCTATTGCACTGCCTACTTTTTGTTAGTGCGTTTTGCAACATTACTCTTTGCAATGCTATAATATGAAAGGCCACCAACAAATCAATGTTTTTCTTGTTTTTTCTTTAGAGTGTTTCTATGCATGATTTGTTGAATCAAGGTATTCATGGAACTTAAGGCTGAAATAACACTGGACTGTCTTGTACCATGTCATGGTATTCTTTCACCAAAGTAATTCTAACATATTGCACAGTAATTCTAACATATTGCATATACAACACTAGTATTTTATCCATTTTGCACAGCTCTACTCCAGTATCTGCTGATTCAGTGCTGCAAGCAGGTTTTACAGTTGCAGTAGCCCCTGTCCAGGCCTGTAAGGAATGCTAGGCTAGTAATTCCTATGCTTGAATTGCATATATAGGCAGTATATAGCCAGTATATAGCCAGACACGAGCCCTGTCCGAGACAGTATCTGTTATAGCTGCATTCCTACACCTAACAGCCCTGGCCATGAATGAGGCCATTGAATGAAGCAGAGCCAGACTGCTCCATCTACAGGGGCACAAGAGGGCCGTCTGCTAAGCCTCATCCCTCTCTCCTCTCTCTGCTAAAATTTCTTTTAAATAGGTGTTTTTCTCCCCCCCCCCCTCCCCTCATTCAGGTCCCTTTGTTCTTTGTTGCCTTCCATCCCGGGCCACGTCAGACCCCCGTTAACAGCCTCAGCCCTGCCCACCTTTTCACTTTCAGCCCTGCACAGAGTGCCTTTTGGCTCTGGAAAACAGGCTTCTAATGAGGTGATGACCCTACAAATGCAGAATGGCTGGACGGGTGGATCAGATTTAGAAACCTTCACTAATTGTATAAGGCAAAATGTTTACTCAGTTAAGTACAGTGGTGTGCAAAAGTCTGGGTGCCCTGATCAAATTACATGTTCTGTTGATTTTCTGAGTGAAAATAAGAACACCCTCTACAGAGAACACACTTCTGTGCACTTTAATTGCTCTTTATTTTGAGAAGTGAACATACTGAGGGTAAAAAACAAAAGGGTCTGTGTAGAAATTATACTCACAAAAACCTTCATTTGTACACAACATTCTATGTTTAAGTGCTCTGTTAGTCTTTCTTACTTCGCGGAAGGTACTTATTTTCAGAAAATCAGAACATATTAAAACTTCTACATACGATTGTAGAAAGTTAAACAAATCTGTCCTTTTTCTAAATATGGTTGATCAGCCAAGACATGTTTGGTGTCATGTTTGGCATTTTTCACATTAGCACATATTGTAATCTAAAAATAAAGTGTAGACTCAATTCAGGCTCCAGTACATAAATGACAACATTTCAGACATCAAATATACTTGAAAGTTGTCCATTGAGTAGAAAAGTGATTTCATGAATGAACTGCCACTTTAAATCCAAACAGCAAATATCCAAACTCCCATTTTGAGCCCAGCAACTGTTTAGACAGAGTGCGCTGTTGTAAATACAGTATCTAACCAGCACATTTATTGTATGACTAACTCCTCCAACCAACTAGCGCAGCTTTAAGTGCTGCTGACGTCATACTCTGATGCTCTCAGTGGACCACACACTAGCGCAATAAATTCATCACTGCTGTCGTATCCTACCTAGCCGACCTTTCATGATAATACCAAAGACTGGGATAAACAGTCCCGAAACCACCGTGTTTTTTCTGCGTGTAATATCATAATTATTTCTGTTTCCATATACACAGAGCCCTGTGGTCGGCCTGTGCTTGGATTTGCTGCTCTATTGTTTTCATAACGCATGCCTCTCCAAGTTTAGGAGGCTTCACTTGTGTATCTTTCAGCACCTCAAGCAAAGTTTACAGTCTCTTCCAAAGCTCCCAGAGGTACAGCACTCGCATAAACACAGCGGGATTGGGTCAGCATGATGGGGATTAGGAGGCAATCTCAAGCACCTGCAAGCTCCGAGCACTCGGGCTGCTCTCGGGTCAGTCAGGACACTTTTCACACTCAGACTTGAATGGAATCCAACAGATACCAACTAGTGGGAGAGTAATAGTGAAATACTACAGCCATGCACTGACCACAGAGCGCCAGACATGCCATGGTTACATGCCAGCCTGTAGGGATGATACAATCCCCACTGGATAAGGACATTATGACTGTTAGAGCTTGTCTAGTCCATAGTTATTAACAAAGATCCTCTTGAAAGATTGTAAGTTTGCCCAAAACTCAATGACTGTACAGTGCGTTTTTAAAGTGGAATCACTAGGGTATTGTGTTTGTCTTTCTAAAAAATACTGTGATATGCATCCTATCAAAACATGTTTTACTAAGTATTATATTTGTGTCACCCTCGTCCACCCTCACCACAACAGTTTCTCAGTTGAGGACACCAAAGATTTCAGTGAAAGCTTGACTGTGTGGGTAATAAAAGGAAGGTCCGGAAAACAAGGCCCATCAAGTGCTTTGAAACCGAGGCCATGAGTTAAGTGTGAAACGAGTAGGGTTTCTCCAAGCAACAGCATAGCTTTGATCACACTCTTGCTAAAAATGCACAGCCAAACCGCACTGTAACTGATACACGGGAAAGGCAGCGTGGCCTCTCAGAGATCTAATTGGGCCTTGTTGAGGGACAACTTTAAAGGGTCGGTCTGGTGTGCATTGTGTTAGGAGCAATGCCTTTATTTTTTTGAGGTTTGTTCAAATGTTTCTTTCAGTGCCAGGAAACAACAAAGGCATCACCCAATGGAAACAGCCCCTACTAGGAAGAACAGGATATTTCTGTAAGACAACTGGAAAACACTAAACTATGCCGCTAAACTAGGATGGCGTGTAAAAAACCATCACTTGCGGATAATGATACTGCAGGCACTGTAAGTTTACCTCAAACAATGTTTCAGAAAACAGACCCCAAATGTGAAGGACATAAGGCAGAACAGACTTAGAATGGATCTTTTTTTTTTTTTTTTAAGCAAAACGACTGGCGGCCAAATGGAGTGGACTTTTGGGCACATTTTCAAACCAGATTCAGGTCTGCTTTTTCTCAGCAGGACATCTGGATGTCGTTTCTACCTATGCAAACTGCTTTTTAATTGCAGCATTAATCAGATGTCCAATACGCCATTCCAAAGGTCATCCCATAAAGGAGGTGTTTATTTGATGAGCCCTTGTCATAACAGTGTTAAGGTGTTCGGGCTGGGCAGAAACAGCTCGCTAACATCAGATCTGGGCTTATTAGGCAATTAGAGCACTTCGAAAGGAGAGAAAGGTTAAAACATCTCGAGCCTCGCCATCTCTAATTAAGACCCCAATCTGCACAGTAATGACTTCCTCTTTAAAAAGTTATTTGTTTTGCTCTTAAAAGATTTAGATAATTCCAGCGTTAATCCACTGAGCTGTTGGTCTGAAGCCCCCAACGTGGAATTCTCCCTCTTGACGAAATTTTAAACCCAAGATTGAAGCGGTTACTCATGAGTCTCCCCCACTCAATCCTAATAAACTTAAGAGGTCAATCAAAGTCCCTGTCAAACGCCTGCATGGGGGCAAATCTCTTGTTTGGAATCAGCAGCAAAACCCCCAAGGCAGCCTTCAGTCACAGACGCAGATGTCTTCTCCTCGTTATTTTCAGGGCTGCCGAAGTCAGAGAGACTAGGGCTCCCACTGGGAGAACCGCAGGGTCCCATACCAACATCCCGCTCAAAGGAGGAAGCAGGAAACTACAGAGGAAAGAGGGCTCGGCCTCGCACAGTCAGTGTGCTCAGAGTAAATCACCATGGAGACCCGAGCACGAGCATGGTGGGGGCTGATTTAGTGTGGTCTGCTTAATGGCCGCTCGGTGAAGAGATCCATGGGGGCCTGCCAGCATTTACAGCTGCCGAGTTCCCCCCGTCGACTCGGTTGGCTAGCCGTGCCTTCGATATACCTGTAAAATAAATAGACCATGGTCCACCTCGCTAAGTACTTCAGCAGACACTGTAAAGAAAAAAGGGGACAAATGCTATTGGGCTTCTCTGGGCAGGCAGGCCACGGGAAGGTGTGATGCTAATAATGCTGAAAACTCTAGCCTGTTCCTGAACTTAGATGTGACGACTCTTGGCTACAATAGGGCTGAGAGAAATGCATTTCTGCAACTGACAATTACTTCTACAGTCATATTTATCAACCATTAACAAAACGTTTTTCCTTCTCATTCTGGCAATGATCTTTTTTTCTTTCTTTTTTTTTTTTGAGTGCACAGTGTGGTATATTAAACCAGGACAAGATACAACAAACCACTGCCATTTTTATGTCCCGTGGAGTCTATGCATTCCCAGTCTGTGCCACTACTACCCCAGTCTGTATTCTAATCTAGAATTACAGCATCCATGATGCAAACCATACAGAGCAGGAGACGGTTAGTTTTTCTTTGTTAAAAACTGTTATTTGAAACAAAAATACTTATCTTTCACATTTGGAAAAAGAAGTCTTACTTATGTCAAGCTAGGTTAAAGCAAGTTATAATGTTTCTCTTTTTGATTGAAAAGAGAAACACAATGGATAAATTGCTAAGAACACAATCTACAAAATGAATTTGCCGTCGTAGCAACAAAAGAGTTGGATTCCAACTTTGAGGTTTTGTCAAACGAAGCTTTGTAACCAAACAATTTACACCCTGACCTGGAGACTAAACATCATGAGTATGCATCTCAACTGAACTGAGCCAGACCCCATGTTTGCAACTTGCCTAATCTTAGGTGAGTCATAAAGACGACTGGAACGGTGAGCCACAGGCGCTTCTGAAGTCGGTAAGGAGGGCCGCAAGTTACAAAAGGTTGGGAACCCCTACTGTAAGCCATGCTATAGGTGTGTGATCAGAGGAACTGACAGATTTTAATAGAGTAACAAAGTTTCATTATAAACATTGTTGTTGACCAACTGTTGAGGGCCTACAACATCTTACTGAATGCTTTAGCACTTTCAAACAACCTAATTTCCGCAAAAGCAGTAACCATGTCTTGCCCCTCCTGCTACCTGGTGACAATGAAAAACGAACATGCTCCCAGGTAACCTACCCCCTGCTCTCGTGCCCTGCCTTGAGCTCTGGCTTCCTGTAGGGTTTAACCCAGCGCTGGCTTAACTAGGCCTAGTGTTTTCAGAGCTTTCCGGCAACTTAGTCACTACTCAGTCTAAACGAGGGGTTTCTGGCGGTCATATTTGCACAATCGTCTGCTGGCTGGTGGGTCAAGCCCGAAACACAGCTGCTTCAGTTTACCTCACAGCGGAGGCAGCCAATAGCAAGGGAGCATGATCTCGTGCAGGCGTTATCCAAATAGATTAGCCACAGCAGGGAGGGGAGAGCAGTGTAATTGGCCCAGATTCTGACATATTTTGGAAGTGAGCAGCCCTGGTCTGGAGGATATCTGAGGGCTGATTTATCACTGCCTCATATCTGTCCATCTGTGAGCAGGCTGCAGGAGGAGGTCCTGGTTGCCACAGTATATGCAAACTTATTCCGTTTCCCTAAGCTGTGTGTGTGTGTGTGTGCCAGTGTGACGGACACAGCCTACTATAACCCCTTTCTATAACCCCTTAATCCTCACTAGTGGTCCCGGGACCAACGGGCACGAAGTAGGGACTCACCCTGGGTGGGATGCCAACCCACCTCAGCATGCACACACATGGTCAGTTCAGAATGCCCAATTCATCTGGTGTGCACGTCTCTGGACTGTGGGAGAAAGCAGAGACCCCAGAGGAAACTCACGGCACCACAAGGAGAACATGCACACACAAGGCCAGGACCCAGATTGGAACCCCCAACCCTGGAGGTGTGAGGCACAGTGCTACCCACTGCACAACCGAGGGGCCATAGCTTTGTAGTTTTCAATTTATAAATGATTCATAATTCATTCAAAACTTCATTACCAAAAGTAAACTAAAATACAAACGTAAATGTGTGCCAAATTATGGCAAAAATATTCACAATCTCACAAAAACAATCAAAACAGGATGTTTTTCCATTTATGAGCCAAACATTTCCCAGGATATGAGACCTTTCATTTAGACACACAACATCTGCAGTTCAGCAGTCCTGTAATCACAGAGACCAGCATTACATGCAGGTAAACAAGAGTCCGCTAATGTATACATAAACACAGGCCCAAAGAGCCAAGTGAAAAAATAAATCAATAATAATAGTAATAAAGTTATGGGATTAGTAACAATAGCAGCGTGACAGAAAACAGATATATGGCATGTGCATTTAAGCACAGACTTTCCCTTCAGCTGCTGAAAAATAACGCTTTTATAGCTGCCGTGCATCAAAATGACAGATGGTTTCAGTTATTATGAAAGACTTCTCAACTTGACCAGCAGGGCTCATGGTCTGCGGTTTATTTACACCATATAAGATATAGAAGGCTATTAGCCATAGAGGCCATTCGTCAGAAAGATGGACATGTGAAGATGTCAAAGGTGGTCCAGGTCAAACAGACGCCCTCAAGGCAAAAGTCCTCAGCAATCTGGGGCCATATAGTGAAACACTCTTTGACTTCATCTTCATCTTTGAGCCTTTGTTTTTGCCCACAATCTACCTTTACAGCAGTTAATCTGATCACATAACCTGAACGTATTTCATTTGAATGTTTAAACTGGCTTGATCGCCCAGGATCATCCACTACTTCCTTTTTGGTTAATTTAAGACGAAAGCTGTTACAGAAACAGCAGGAGTTGTAACTGCCCATTAGTGGGCTGTTGTTAAGTCTAAACAGGATTTCTGAGGGCTGGTTCACATGGAGTGAACAGGAAGAAATCAGGATTTTTGTAATGAAATGTTAATGTAAATTTTAGTTGTCTCAGCGAGGCTGTAGATCTCTGTCCTGCCAGAACCGGGTCATGGTCATCCGGTCTGTCCCATAAGCCCCGGCACGCTCTCGAACTGGGAGCAAAACCGGTCAGGGCAGAAAGGATTTACAAATCTGGGTAAGATCTGGGTAAAACCGGGACTTTGGTCTGCAATGAAAACGGAAAAATGTAATGCCCAAGCATTCCTAAGTACAAGGTTTTCTAAAAACTGCCCAAAGTAGCCATGAAGCGGCCTTGTGTGGTAAACCGGGTTTTCCTCTAGACTGCTGAGTTGGATGGACTTAAGCCTGGGTTTGACATTTATTGTGAAGACGGTATAGTACAGTTAATCATTATCTCTTGTTAGACTCTACGGCTGGGCAGCAGACGCCTGTGTGGATTCTAGGTGGAAAAACCCATTGGGTACTGTACACTATAGGGAGACCCTGCCTCGTCCACTTAACTGTATAGCCATCTTCCACTTTCATCCACACTCTGGCACATGGATATTATCTTGTTCTCACTATTTTTGAGGGGTTTTTTTTTGCAACAATAGTTGGTTTCCTCTGGTTAAACTGAATACTTGAATGATAGACAACCTTTATCTCTCTTACATCATTTAGTATTAATTACTGTAGTTCTCTTGGTCATTTTAATCTCATTGAAGCTCATTATACTAATTGACATGTGTTATTGTTTTTGCTATCCAGTGTCAACGCAAGGAACCTCGGAATTTTGGTTCCTTTCAAGGTTTTTTCCTCCCGCTCTAAGGGAGTTTTTCCTTGCCACTGTCGCCGCTTCTGGCTTCCACTCTGGAGGCTTGGATTTGTGTCAAGCTGCTCTGAGAACACATCCATTGCAAAAATAAATAAATAAATAAATAAAAAAAAGCAGCACATATAAATTTGACTGGACTTGATTTGTTGTGAAGGGAAAAGAATGTGTCGTCTCATGGTCTGTCCATCTTTAGCAAGTATACTTTGGACCAATTATGCCAAGACGGATTTATTCTGAGGACACGTATAAACCTCTCATGCAACTGTGACTAACCCTCAGAATCATTTAGGTTTTCTTGAAAATAAAGCAACGAAAAATATTCAGCAGCATGAATTTATAAAGCAGATATCGAGTCAAGTTGAGTAACCGGACGCATGTGAAACGCTGCCTTAAAGCTCCAGCCCTGCAAAAGTCAGAATGAAATAAATCAGAGTATCTGGCCATCTGAAAGGAGACGCTTTAAACCGATCCTTAAATGCAGCATGGAACATTTACAAAAAGGAGTCAAATCAAACACGGGGAGTCCAAGTCTGCTTCTTCGTGCCTCAAGAATTTGATGGGTTCATAAAGTGTTTGAATAATTTCTCTCGATTTATGAGATGTTATGACGTGCACCCAGTCCGCTGATCCTTTTCCAACATTAACATCTAGGGAATATATAACTTGGACGAACAACAGAGCTGACAGGAAAATCCAGCTCTGGTATTGTTCAGCACTTTAATGAGAAAAGCATGTCCCCGGTAGAACATAAAACCTTACATTCACCTATAAGCTTTAATTATTCAGGATTAACCTTGCACACACCTTTGAGGATCGTTCACTCTGGACATACTGAAATACTTCAGCATGTGGTCATATGAAGGCTTCTGGCTGAGGTCACATTGGTTTGGCTAGAATTATGGATATCAATTATGACTCAGTAGATAGAATTTATAACAGGTATGAGTGTTCTGTGCTACGACCCAGTGTTCACGGTTTACTGATCCCTTTAAAAGTAATCAAATTACTAATACAATTAGTTACATTACGAGTTACGAGAACACACTTTATTATTAAGTGTTACAGACGTGCAACAACTCACGCAATGTTACAGACGTGCAACAACTCACAATAATGTTCTTGCCTTTAACCGAGATGAATTTAAAGTCATTGCTATATTTTCAGCTACTGAATGTGTACTTGTCACTCCCCATGCTCACTTTAGTTTGTCGCATACATGTAACCTGTCTCGTACATGACGTCACACATGCAACTGTCAGACATCTGCCGCCTGCTGACAGGTTACTGTGAATTATTTCTGTTTTTACAATATAGATGTTAAAGCACTTGAATTTATTGATAACAACATGGTAACAAAGTTACTTGAAATTGTAACAGTAATTAATCAATTTTTAAATTAAAAAAGAATCAAATTACAGTAACGCGTTACTGGCCAACACTGCTCTTCATGTACTTTTTGTTTAGTTTTTGAGGGATCTGGTCATAAGTGATATTTAAGATGGTCTTAATTAAATAAACATTTAAAAATAATACAATCACTAAAGCCATGACGTGTGTGTGTGTGTGTGTGTGTGTGTGTGTGTGTGTAAGAAGAGAGTTGAAGGCTAAAGACAGCTTTAGTTTTTATTTATTTTTGTTTTCAAAACCTTGAAAAAGTGTTTTTTTTGTCTGTAAAACTTGGTGTACAGGGAAATGGTATAAATCTGATTTTTCACTGATCCATTGTCTTAAACAGAAATTGCACTGAATTTCAGCATATTTGAATGTTAAAGACAAACAAAGTCATTCAGAGTGGTTTGATATGACATGTTCTGTTCCACAGAAACTTGCTGAGTCACAGCAGTGGTGAGAGGAACCAGACAGGAACCAGATGCTTAACATCCCCTGGATACGGCACAAACCGTTACAAATATGCCTGAGACATTGGTTTACAATAGTTTTAATACATTGGAGGGCCAAAATAATCTCCAAAGAAGACTAACTTTATGTGGATTTACCACTTTCAACATCTTATACACAAACTCGGAACACACGTAGGTTAATCAGTCATTTTGGAGGCTACATCTGAGAAGCACCCCTAGTTCCATTCACCACTACAGTAAAGTAAATCAGCAAATCTGCAAATTTCTCATCAAATACCTTCCTTCATTTAATACCAATGACTGAATTATGGTGCAGTTTTTGTGGAAATCCCCTTTAAGTTGGTTTTGCGCCAATGCTGATGATGATTTACCACTAAAAATCTTTCGTAGCGCATCTATTTAATGCACTTGCTTGAATTAGTAACAGAGACAAAACCTGCAACTTTAATTAAGCTATGATTAACTGTGGACCTCATTTCCTGCTCATCTGCTCCGGTGCAGATCCGGGATAGAGGCTGTAGCTGAAAATTGATAAAGAAATGATTTGTTTTATTTGACTTTAGCACCAAGACGGATTTCCCCAACTGCCTCCAGTCACCGCACTCAGCCAGGCCCACTAGATTAGTGTTACACCAGAGAACAACCCAGATCCAGCAATACAGGCCTTCGCTTTCACTTAAAAATTCAAATATGTGAAATAGGAACAAAACCTGCTCTGCAAGCAGCGCCTGCAATTTATCATTCACATTAGGAGGACAGTCGACTTAACAGAACAATGTGTTAAAGTAATTAACACATCACTCCAGCCCTTAGCAGCAAGAGTGTACAAACCCAGGAGAAAATGTGTCTCTGAGGTAGCCAAAGGAAGTGTGTATGTGTGTGTGTGTGTGTCAGGATGTAGGTAGGCTTAACTGTCTTTCATCCTCTGAATGGCACATATGAAAGACATTTGTCATTTATTTGGCCTTCATTCACCAAAATAACTCGTCCAGTCCAGCAGCTCATATAACTGTATTCATTAGGACATGGGACTAAAACTGATCCCACATCAGCACACTTAGTCCATAAAAGATAAACATAGTGTGTTTCTCCAACCAAAACCCGAAGTCTAACGCAGCTCAATATACTCAGTGTTGTTCCACCAGATGGAAGAAGTGTGGACGTCCTGCTGGTGCAGATGATGTGAGCTGGGTTTACAGTCAGTCTGGCCATTGATGAGTGTCAGGGAGCATGAAGCAGTGCCGGTGTGTATGGCAGCCATTTCAGCCTTCACTAAACCTCAACGATCCCTGCACAGCCCCACTGGCACTCACCCACACCTTGGCACTGTACGCCCGGCCCAAAACGCCAACAGCAACAAACCTTTCCGCGTGTGTCACTATTTTTATTATCAGCCTCTCCCTGTGCTTTTCCTCAGACCTAGTAAAACTCTAGACTTTGCCGTACCTTTGCCTCAGCCCACAAAGGAAAACGTTCTCGGTTTTCCCCTTACCTCAAACGCAGCTGATCAGCCAAGACAGGTTCACATGGTTGGCGACGCTGTGAGGATGTTTTCATCTTGCAACAGCATGCGTTTAACAGGCTGTGTCCTGGAAAAGCCAGGTGTAAACACACCCAGGATGTATTGGGATTGGATCACTCAAAACACATTGGGAGGGGGCGGGTGACGGATCTCGACCATTTTCAACATAAATGTAAATGGACAGAGTTGTCTATATCCACATACACTTACGTAAGTGGAGAGGCATCATTATATCATTAAGAAGAGAACACAAGATAGAGGTAGGACTGCATCACCACCATAACACAGTATTTAAGTAAAGTGACCATGTATGTAACTAAATTGACCAAAGCACAACACACAGTGTGAATGTCTTCTCTGCATTTAAACCATTGAAACAGTGGGCAGCCAACATTACAGCGCCAGGTGAGCAGTGGGTGAGGATGGTGTCTTGCTCAAGGGTACCTCAGTGGTGCCACCGACAATCCTGGGATTTGAACCCAAAGCCTTCTCAGGGGAAACTCCCTAAGCACTAGCCACCCCATTATCTGATACTGCTGTGCTGAACCAGTCGTAATGGTTGTCCCCAACCCCAGCTCTACATGTGTCCAAATATTAGCATGCCACATCATTTCAAGGCATCAAATACACTCTTTCAACCAAACAAGCCACTCCTGTAGCTAACTTTACCTGTAACCCCATCCGTAATGGCAAACCAATCACAGTACCCAACAGGCACATAGTCCAGTGCATTAAGATTACAGCAGAAACAACAAACCTAACAACAACATGATAAAGGCTTCTTAACAAGACAAGCAGGACATTATAGGGACACCACCGACAGAGGCTGGGCTAGTTCCCCTTGGGAGGAAACAGTGAGCTGATTGAACCCAAGGAAACAGTGGAGGAGCCACTTGGCGGACACAATAGCAAGGGATTGAGTATCTCCAGAGGCAAAGAGTGAGACTGGGGAACAATCTATCTGGACGTGCTGATAATGGGCTTCTTCAGTCACTGGCTCTGTCCCACAGATTACAGAACAAAGGGATTCCTTTAAGCATCCTGACATGTTTAAGTGTCCCCTTGGCATGGGCTCTGTAGCTTGATCCACAAAGAGTCAAGTGACAGCTCAGTGAATGCAGAAAGTTCAATGTAGTACATCATTTCACAAAGCCTTTCACAAAAAGTTTCAAAATAAACCCCTGTCTCACCTTCTGGGACATCCCAAACCAGCACACCTGTATATGTATATATTCAGCTACACTCACTAAAGGTGTTTCAACCCAGAGCTTTTTCAATGCGGTACACTACAGGTCAACCAATCCAAACAGCAGTCAGTCATTTACATACACAGTTTTAAAACCCAGTAACAAACGTTCAAAGGGAAAAGCAAGGTTGTCAAAGGTAAAGAATGATAATGTATACAAATGTAAAATATTAAATATGACCCATCACAAATATTAGCAACCATTATGTGTAAAAAGTGTCAAATACTTAAATGTTTAGGACAAATCTCTCTGGTCAATTTAGATTGCGCATAAAAATATGCATCAAGGAATCTGGGTTATTCCGACTTCAATGAGGGTGTTCAGTTTCTGCAACTGATGCAAAAATCACATCAAAGTGTGTCATTTTGTGAAAAACAAATCCGATGTAAATGAGGCTAATGACTTGGAAAGGAATAGAAAATGAAATGGTTTGAGGTGAGTATGATGTAAAAGCATTACTGCCGAGCAAGGAACTTCACTTTAAAGAGAGTTAAGAAAAAGGGAAAAGCAAATACTGATCTAGCTAGATTGAGGAAACAAGACACTTGTCTGTCCAGAGAGGCCGTTCAGAGGCCTGCTCCTGCGGGTGCAGCTCCGTTTCCCCAAGTGTGAAGCGAAGCGTTCTGTTAACACCCCACAGTATGAAAAGCCCAGTCATCAGACAGCCTGTAGAAGAGGAAAAAAATGAGCGTGGCGCCTGGAAAAGTGCTCAGGGATCCATGATCCTGTTATCCTGATCGCTTTTCCAAAGAAAAGATGCGGCTCCGGCTCGCAACGGCGTGGTCACTGTCAGTTAAATCAGGGGTTAGACGCATCACAGCTAGGGATCAGCTCCTGCTTACATTCACAGTTCTGTTTTTAAAGGGCCTAAACCCCGGGAGCTCCCAACCGCTAGCACTCGATTTCCCCTAGTCCACAGGCAACACGCAGTTCCACTGAAACGGGATACTTTCACAGTGTTGTTCGAGCCCGATGATTAAATTGCCCTCGACTGCCTATTATTTTCATTTGCTGGGGAGGGAAAAAAGGGATGGCGACATCGTCTCGTGCCTTTGAGGTAGCTTGGCCTGCAAGCGGTTTGGACAGGTGGAGAAGGAACACAAGCGCGGCGACTGCAAGCGCCAAATCAAGCTGGAACACGAGCTCGAGGACACCACGAGGGGAGACAGGAGGTAATGAGGCCTTACTTCGCCCAGACTCTACATTAATGGTTTTACTGAACAACGGCAGGGAAGTCAAGCTATACATCGGCACCCAAGCAGGCCTGTAATTTACTACACTGAGTCACTGTCTCCCCCTAATAAAGAAGAGCCATGCCACACAACTAAAGCATTCAGTGTTGACTGGTGTTCTCTTGTAGTCTGCTGAATAGGACAATTAAGTGATGATTCAGGTGCAAAAAGAATCAAAAGGCAGGCAGCCCCTGAGGGTCAACCTACTTACATTGTGTTTAATAGAACAGAGCTGTTACTAGGGCTGTCCCTGACTAAAGGTTTTTGTAGTCTGACAAAGGGCAGACATCATCATGAAGAGCTAATAAATACATAAAACAATGGAAAACATGTGATGTTTAGCTATGCATGTTATTCTCAACATTTTTAATCACTTTGGTCATAGACTGGCAACGATTAGGAATGACAGTAACCTGCACACTTATCTTTAAGCTGTGCATCACAGTTGTACTGTAAGACAAACACTTTCTGCAGAGTTTACATTCCACCTTCTCTGAATGATCTTCCCAGATTTCAAACTACACCCACCCAAGCGTATCTCCATTATTGAGAGTCATAGACGTAACTGTGTGATTCAGTCCATTTTTTGTTCACTGTAACTACAAAAGTACAGGCCTCAGCAGCCAAATTGTCTAACTAGCCATCTTGCTTCCTGGCTGTCCAGCTCAAATAAACAATCATCATTCATTGCTGGCCTTCAAAGGCATTATTAACTGACACCAAATAAACAAACTTTTCTCACCACTACCCTCTAAATGTTTCATAGCCCCAGTCAGAGGATGATATATTTGTGAGTCTCATCTGATGTGTTTCCTGCTTTATTTTCTTTATGAATTTGCATGTACCCCAACAGATGAAAAGCCACCCAGTTCACATTGCTTTGTGCAACAAATACTGGGAAAGCAAACAATTGTGGAAGACAACTGAATGATTGTAGGGACAGTGGGTCTTCAGGACCAACACTGGCTTAGAGGAATGACCTGAAGAGTCTGAGATCAGTGAACAATTTAGCTGCATGATGCAGTTCGGTGGATTAATCCGGAGGTTTTTCAGCTCTCTTCAACAGAATATGCTGGGAGAATATTTGCTTAAGAGCTACATGCATTTTCTCCTGGCCAAGTGATCTGACCAGGACAAGCTTCAGATGAAATGATCGAAATGATATACTTAAAAGAGCAGACAAGACCAGCGTTTATCTAAAACACCAGGGTGGAATTGTTTAAATTTGTTTTAAAAAATCTGTCTCTACAAGCAATGATGGGTATAAATACACTAACTGTTAGAGAACACAGTACCACACACACAAGACCATAACAGACCCGTTTTTCTTCCAGGGCGTTCTTCAAAAGGACCTGCTCCCCTTGCTTGTTTTTCAGGATTTCAAATCCTGGAGGAGATTATAGGCTCAAAACTCTAACTGAACTAAACAAACACAGAAATGGAGTCAACAACACCGAGGCTGTTTCCGCCGAGTCGAAATAAACGTCCGTCGGCTGCTCGGGATTACAGCTTTGTAAAGGAAAGCACAAACATGGAAACGAACTGTGTGACATGAAATACATCAAAAGAAGTCATGTAGAAACGAGCAGGAATAAAACAAGTACAGTGTTGGCAGGCACAAGCCCTCTATAAGCGCTTGCTTTAAACACAGTTGCCCTCCTACACGTCGTCACCTGGGTTCTATTAATTGGCCGAGGCAGGGGATGCCTACGGAGCCCGCGTGTTGCAGGGGGTTCATGTGAAACCCGATAGAGCTGAGGTGGAAAAGGCAGCTTAAACAGCTAGTCTAGGAAAACACCAAGAGCCACTTCTGACTGCTGACTAGTGATCTGTGGTTGAGAACTGAAATTCCACCCTGGGAATCTGGCATGGAATAATGGAAAGATGCAAGATGTGTGTGGGGTATGAGTCGTGCCTGGACTGAAATCACAGTCACGAAACAACATCATCATGTCATCAGATGTGGATAAGGGAAAGATAGGTGTGGAGGGAGATACAGAGAGTGAGAGAGAGAGAGAGAGAGAGAGAGAGAGAGAGAGAGAGAGAGAGAGAGAGAGAGAGCGAGAGAGAAAGAGAGAGAGAGAGAGAGAGAGAGAGAG
>JBBPDB010000036.1:3444592-3455109 GCA_037974465.1 Brachypetersius altus | reverse complement strand
TAATAATCGTGATTTCAATATTAATCAAAATAATCGTGATTAACATTTTGGCCATAATCGTGCAGCCTTAACACACACACACACACACACACACACTACTTTTCACCCGAATTTCGAAATTGTGGTGATGTAATGAAGGGCATGTCTTTGTAAAACTGAAGTTTTCGTCCCACGTTTTTGCTAAAACTGTCGGCATCAAAAGGCAAAGGGGCGAAGGGGCGAAGGGACGTGTGTTTAGATCCAGAGCCATTTGTTCTAATTAACTTCGAGAGGAAGTCGAAAAGAGCCCGAGGCACCATGAAAAAACACACACACGAAAAAAAAAACAATAAAGCAGCCCATGTTGGGTGCAGTTACACACTTGGGGAAGTATGCACCATCCAAAAGAAGACAGTGTCTTGCGTTTGTTTACGGGCTAAATTAACAGCAGACTGCAGAACGTTGCCTAATGGCTCATTACAGGACCAAACAGTACCTCATAACATCTTCACACCACATGTGGATACATATGGCCATTTACACCAAGC
This sequence comes from Brachypetersius altus, assembly GCA_037974465.1. NCBI lineage: Eukaryota > Metazoa > Chordata > Actinopteri > Characiformes > Alestidae > Brachypetersius > Brachypetersius altus. Next base: position 3,454,582 of record JBBPDB010000036.1, on the reverse strand, counting down.
AGAAATCAAATAGAAAGTATACTATACTGTAAACAAATTATGGCATGACTGAGTGGTGGAAAGAAATCAGCGTCGCATATAAAAACCATATCCAACATTTTTCCCCAGAAGCTCTATTATAATATTTATGCAGTGTTTAATCACAGAAACCGAAATAATGCTAAATAGTTTGACTTTTTCCCAACCTCTCTTTATGCCTATGTTTTGTTACTTTACTGTGTGCCTGAGCTGAATAAGCACATGTGTAAATGGATTTGTTTTTGTGAGATCACAAAAGCATGGTTTCAGAATGGGTTTGTTTTTGCAGCTTGGCTTCCACAGATAGGAGGGAATGGTATGTTTTGAATGGGATGTTTCTATATTACCAAACCCTCATAAAGCTCATGAAAGTTTTTCATGATACAGGCCCTTTAAACCTGTAAAACTGTTCTAAACTGTACAAAAGTAAATAAAATGCAACCTCAAATACCATACATATTCAGACACTGGCCCCCATCATTTTCAGCCAATGGTTCTTTAAAACTTCTGCGGAATAAAAGACCGCTTCATTTGGGAATGTGGCGAGAAACAGCAAAGTGTCAGCAGCTTGGGAACTCTCTCTCTGTTTGTTAAAGCAAGGAATTTCTCAAAGTTGAGGGGGAAAAAAGAGAGCAAGTATCTTTACTTTAGCTCTTACAGATGTTTCAAACACATTTCAGATCCCGAGATTGCACACACAGAAGTATTCACAAACATTGCATGATTCCTTCAAGCCTCTTCATCAGCGAATAATCACTACACAGTGAGCCATCAACAATATCTAAGGACGTGTTGAGACGTTACAATAGTGTTTAAAAGAGTTCATTCCCAGTTCAGCAGAAACAAACCATATCCGTCCCGATGCCGAACACCACGGCCGCAAAAGTTAAACAAAAAATATTTCAACCTCTTCTGTCAGTGCTGAATGTAATTGAAGGCCTTTTTGAGCACATTCCACTCCAAGTGCGGGGAGTCAAAAAATTCACTCTTCAGTTATCACTTTCTTTGCCGTTTGCTGCACAACAGGGCTGTGATCTGGCCCCTCCCCTGCCGCAAGCCTCCTGTGTCTGAACACAAGGCCTCGGTACCATCTGACGGAATGCCAGATTCTCTCTAAAACGAACACCTGGACCGTTGAGGCCTCAGCCCAGTGTGGACAGATACGTGATGGACGCACATAAAAGCCTCTCTGTACTCCATCCGCCTCTGGCATACATCCATAATCCACTTCACCTCTCCAAAAGCCACAGTACTTGATCCTCTACACATCCTTGATTCATTAATAGAATGGTTTGATTCAATTATGACTCTTCAGGAAATTATCCAATTCATGGAATCTTTTGGTGCGACCCGATTATTTTGGTCCCATTTAAAAGGATTTATTTATGTATAGGGGGGTTAACATTCTCCTCCCCATCAGGATTTCAGCTAGTTGGAGTTATTTCCATAGTTGTTTGCTTTTTTAAATTATATTTTGAATTGGGAGTGTTTTCAACCATTCGGTTAAAGCAATCACATGTGGCTAAAAATGAATATATAAAACCTATCATTTGGTGCAAATAAAACCTGTAGGAGGCAGCACTATACATTTATTTGATACTTATTCATACCTGTAGGGGGTAGCATCAGGCAATGCTTGTTTATCGAGCTGTCTGTCATCATTTGCAAGCTACAAAGTAACTAACTGCTACAAAACAGGATTGCGAAGAATCTAATCTGAACACTAGCAATTTTGTTGATGCTTTGATGCTTCATGACGAGGCCGATGCTTAGAAAGACGTGCCACTCTTGAACACAATTCTTTTTTTTTTTTTAAATACATGTAAATGTGACTAGGAACAGTGTACAGAGAACAGCGAACTCTGCAGTCTTTTAATTATTTCAAAATAGACCTGAGAATTGTATGCTTTTGTAAAGTGTTTATTGCTGAATCTTAATCTATGACAACTGGTTATAAAATGCAAAAAACGTATTACCTTCAAGTAAATGAATATCGTTGCACAGATTAACACAGGCTGCCCCGTCTTTATCTGGGTAAGACAAGTGAGAGGTGTTGCTGAGAAGAGGCGCAGAGAGGTTTCATGAACTCTCTTACCCGTACAGGCTTCAAGAGCCAAGCTATAAAAATGGCAATTTGTCATGAAAATGCGAAATTGTCTAAATCAGCCGGGCTCAAGTCCACAGACTCCTGAGATTTATCATAATGGCGGTCATTTTTCCCACCCTCTGTGCACATTTTCTTTATGGTCGAAGGGAAATGAAGAATGCAACAGCTTACAAACTGGCCACTCATCACCGTCCTCGCCTCGTCATTTCATGATAAAGATAAGCCTGGAAAGAAAATGTTACAACCTATACCCAAGGGCCAAAGACATAACTCGTGAGCTTATCTGACTGAGTGAGCAGTAACGCCCATTTTCATATTGCTACAATTATTAACCAGCTGCCAAAAAGATCTCATAAAGCATATCTTCACATCAAAGTCTTCGATCAAGCGCCCACATTTCTCTTTCATGTATTAAACAATCTGGGTCAAGTGGACATTTGTTACTTCTCAAATCTTTTTCTGAAGTAGGACCGATTCTTGCTTTTATTCTCATTTGCGAGTTACACCCATAAACCACACTTTCAGCTTAGCCTACCATTCGCCTTGCCAACTCCTACACACCCACACACCTTTTGATTTGCATGTCACAAGGCACTGGATTAAAGACGAATTTTTAAGAGTCTGAAAATACACCGACGTAATAATTGGTCGTTTCCTCAACACAACACCTCTCGCTGTATTCAAGCAAGTTTTCTGGCCAGCAGGCTGTTTGCTATTACACTTCAAGCAATTCAAGTATCCTGTAATTAGCTCCTTAAGCCATATGGAGATGCTCCGGGGTAAACATATGACAACATATAGGTCCAAATTTTATAGCAGGTCAAAGTCCAAAAGCAAAATAATGGAAGATAAAGAAGGGTCAGGTTGCAGTTATAGGCTAAATCCATATATGAAGCCAGCAAAGCACCTCGCCAAATATTTCGCCATCATTAGCTGAGAAAATGAGGCCAAAAAATGATGCTTGAGAAACAAACGTGCGATTCCTTGCTGTACTGGAATAAATCACTAGAAATTATGTTGGACTCCAGGCGAGTTTTGAAACGCACTAATCCAGGCAAGATAAAGTTACAGACACGCACAAGATAAGGAAAGGCTACACTGATGTGCACTGATGGAAACACCCGACACTGCCTAGACTAGGCCATCGCCCAGAAATCACCATCAGAGCGTGAACCTGTGAGAGAATTCAATGGATGGAACTGGAGTGGAGCTGCACAAGTCCACAACATCTCTGGCCTATATGGTAAGGGTGGCTAGAAAGACGCTGTAAAAAAGATATACATAGAAAAAACATAGGACGATTTGGATCAATCAAAGAAAAGATTTTAATAGTGTTGATCATACCAGGTCTGTGATCAGAAGGTCGGGGGTTCTAATCCCAGGACTGCTAGTGGCACCTCTGAGGTATTCTTGAGCAAGGTACCGTCCCCACACACTGCTCCTCTCGGTGTTAAGAACGCTGTTCACGCTGTGTGGTGTTTACATATGACAAATGGTCACTTTACATTAAAGTTTCAGATAAAGAAGGAAAGAAGTAAAATACCTCAACACATTCAAATTACTATGGCATCAGGGATGGAAACGGGATCCAACTTTCCAACAGAAGGCAACCAGATTAATATTTCCCTCAATTTAGCATATTGTGCTGAACATGCTCAGCTGCCTTGGGTCAAAAAACGACTGTGTCAGCTCTACACGCAGTCCTGGCGGCCACTAAGCTACTGGTCTTCCAGATGGAAAACAATCAATCTAACGCAGCCAGTCTTGAAATTACAAGCTGTTTGCAGTCTCTCAATACAAAAGAAAGCGTATCTTTGGTCTTTCAAGTCCTCTCCAGAGACCACATATTAGACAAGTTCACGATGATCCAATGTTTGTGAATGGGGAAAAAAATGATCCGGCTCACTTTTGTATCATTTTGCCTGTCAGAGGGCTATTATAACCGGACAGATGTGGGTCATTTCTGCTGTCGTCACATTCAGTGTTAAAAAGCATGATAACCTCACAACTCCCACCAGCTCTACTATTGCTTTTAAGAACCCTGGCATGTTCGCCGGTGCTGACATCTGTTGCTATCATCTCGCATTTTGCCTGGCGAGATCTTCTCGGGAGTGCAGGCTACGCACTTTTAAAGTCAGCTGGGTTCTAAAGCATTTCTAAGCGCACATCCCAAAAGACAGACGAGAAATAAATGGTAGAGGCCTGCGACATGTAACCATCTAATCCTGCTTGATTTAGCGTCAGATGGAACGTTCTCGGTCAGAAAAACACATCCGAAAGCCATATAAAAGCCTTTCGGACCGGTTGAAAGCGCTCCTGCTGGAGGCGGAACGTAAAGATTGAGAGGTTTATAAGGGGAGGGGGAAAAACTCTCCAAAAAATACTAAAATATGCTCACTGTTGATTCAGGTTGATCCCTGGCTCCACTCTGTTCTGAAGGCTTTAGTGAGTTTATTCGTGGGCTAGCGCTGGGTGGCCCTTGGAAAAATGTCACTTTATGGGTTTAACATGGAGTCTGGATGAATTGGGGTCCTTAAACTGTCAGAGGAAATCTTAGAGCTAGAGTCAGCAGAAATTCCACAGACTTAAGCCATCCAACAACAGGCAAGAAAAAAAAAAAACAGCTCAGACGGTACACTAGAACATGTTTGGCACACTCCATCCCAGCTGTCAGTCACTCTGTTAAATATATGCTGGACATAAAATGCGAGGCGTCATAAACACCAGTGACGGACGCAAATGTATATAGTTTGAGAAAACTGCAGAGTGACAAGGGAGGACAAGACCTTGGTGGAGAGTCAATTCCTGCCGCAAAGTTCCAGGAAAGCGCTCATAAACCCACAGCACAGGTCACTTCTTACATGAAAAATCTATGACGTGTTGCTTTACTCATCCCAATCAAGGCCCCAACTCCCACAAGAAACAAAGCGGTCAGTCAAGCCCAGTCAGTTATATTAAACACCATCCTTTGCTCTCCTAAGCCTGTAATAAGTTCTTCCAAGTTCCTCCCCATGGCAACAAAGCGGCCTCCGAGCTGCCCCACCACTCTTTCCCCTGCCTCATCTCTTCATTAAATCTTCTTTCAGCGCTCCCCACATGTGGCAGATTATCTAATGACGTGCCGCTGAGATCTCATTTCCACCAGGGACTTCTGCGTGGCGCAGGCTGTTGCTTCACCAACCTCAGGTATGCTCCCGAGACACACTCACTTTACGGAGGACAGTGCCAACCTTGGCATTCAGATGCTTGGAAATAAAAATGCATACATTTTGCCTTGTTTTGATTAGAGATTCTTTGGTTCAGTCCCAGGACTTAATAACGTTAGAAAAACATATTTCCATTTCATACACAACCACTGACCACAGCTCTCACAACTGCAGTCTTCTGAAAGCCTACTGGTTGGAAAGCAAGAAACGCCTTCCTCATCCTCACGTCTCTGTGGGGACCGTGTGAAGAGCTTTATTAGCAAGCCTGTACTGACCAATACACACTACTGTAGTAATCCAGCCAGACACTGATACACTCACACATACTAGAGGTGTAAAAATGCTTCAGGTCTCACTCAACTTCACCGATTATGGCACTTTCAGATATAGCTGTTAGATCATTACAACTTTGAGAGTTCTCTGTGTATTGTACAAAGTCCCCTTGCCTTTAAGAAATAAATAAATATTTCTTAAGTATATAAGTATATACCCATTAAGGATGGACTGGGTAGATAAACACTGTTTCAAAACCCAAACCTCAGTTCTAAAACCAAATGATCCATATATGCAACAACAGCCTGCTTTAAATTCACTATTTTCATTATGAACATAAATGCCTTCAGCAGAGTTAAGACCCACCTCTACTTGTTAACATCCAACAGTTTTGTAGCCACAGCAGTAGCATTCTAAGAGATAAAGAGAGTCTAGAAAATGGTACCATGTGTAAAAAATTTACCACAATTACAATGTATTATGATTAAATCCCCACAAATATGGGTAAAAGGAAAGGGTAACACGCAACGTTAAATATTACGTCTTAAATCTTATTTCTAAAACTATTTCTAAACAACTTCCACTAAAAAAAAAAATACATCGACACAAAATCGTCCTTATGCAGGCAACTGACAATTTTACTAAATACTTTAATTTACCCATCTGTAGAAAATGCAAGGAAGACTCTGTAAATTAAGTGTGACGCAAAGCATATGGTCATTTTTGGCCAAACCCCCCCCCACAAAAAACACAAACAAAAAAAAACACACATGGCCAGTTTCCTGGTCAGGGATTAAGTCCTGTCCTGGACAACACACTGAAAGGAAAACAAAAGAAAATAGTCCAAGACTAAGCTTAAACCTGGCCCAAGAAACCAGTGAAACTACAGAAACCTTAGTGCTTTTGCCTCTACTATAAATAGTTTCTCAGATATTGAATATTTGAATATTTTACAACTATGAATATTTTACAACTAATACAATTTTTGAGATGAAGATGATCATGATGAACACACACACGCTCACTCACACTCATAACTCAAGAGGGGTAAAAGCCATTCAGCTCCCATCAGCTTCACTGAAGTTGCCTTGTTTGTCACCAGCTTGTAATGAGCTTTAGCTGAAGAACAAAGACACATTTAATGCCCATCTTTCCCTGGTCAGTTCCAGCTGCTCTCACTTTGATATATAATCCCTTAATGACTTCATTAATCATGTCTATGCATATCATAAAGGCAGACAGGCATTCTTTACACACATCTAGCGATGAGGCCATTCCCATGGCTAAATTACTGTATCCAAAAGGTCTTAAAGGATCAACTGCCCTCTCCATGGCTTTCTACTGCAAAGCCCCCACCGTGGTCGGGGGCATCCGGCACTTTGAAGATTTCCCTGCTGCCCTGGTTAACACTGGATTAACAGAGTGAACTCTGGCTAACTCTTCAGCCATGTCCAGCTCTTCTCCGTCTGCTTCAGTGCACAAGTCAGTAACAGCAGGCCTGGGGAAGGGGGCAGGCAGGCGCCATAAAAAAGGACAACCTGCACTTTTTCCTTCTTTGTTCAATCATTCCAAAGGCGGTGTGACAACTTACTCCTTCATAAATCAGACCAAAGTGGCCCTTGTTGGCCCTGCCTTGGGCCAGCCAGAACCTGTTTTTCCAACACCAGTGGGGGGGGATTTCATATGTACTGTAAATATCCCCCAGATGTGCTCCTTCCAGGCCCCAGCAGGCCTGTTATTAAACTCCTAAACTAATTTGATCATTGCGTTAGCAAGGAGGACCCGTTCGGAAGCACGGTTCATGCGAACGCCACAATGGCAAGCCTAACATCAATCACTCTGACTTGCTGTTATTGTTATAATTCGCCTTGCTGAATTAGCCTTGTGCATGTTGGGAAATGGGAATGGTATGGTCAGGCACTCCACAACCCACTCCACTGTTTGACAACAGCAGCAACAAGTGGCCAAATCTTAATTCCTTCCTTCATTCTTGACCAAATCTTTAAGACTGTAGACTTTGGTCCCCCTCTGTTGACTAGCAATAAAGTAGGAACCCAAAGAAAACAGACAAACCCCAAAATCTGTGAAAAGAACATTCCATTAATGTGAGGGGAGGGCTTGAGGTTAAAATGGTACATTCACAGCTCAAAAATAAATCCCCCCTTTTCACAAAAGTCCTCCTTTGTTTGGCTGAAAGACAATTGCCTATGGGTTCAAGGCCTGTTATTAGCAAGTGAAGCCATTAGCATGTCAATGAGCCTACTTGAATATCCCTCCACCTTTCTGATGGGGGGTGAGCAGCGGGCACCAAAAAGATTTAAACCTCCTGCGGTCAGCCACAAAGTCACCCCCCATGGCCCTTTAACTCAAAGCAATGATCAGGCAGAGACCCGTTCACACATTTATCTGCCGATGATCCCACCAGCACACAAGAGCTTAAGCTTGAGCCTATGGCAAAACATTGCAGGGGTGGAGGGGTGTGTTTGGAGGCTTAGTGCCAGACTGTATACCTTGTTGGACTTTGTTAACCTGGTGAGCCATTTCACTGTGACCTGCCAACGCTTTCAGGTGCAAGACAAGCAAGAGAAAGTGGTAAAAGGGTTAGAAGCCGAATGGTTTCATTTGGATCCCCCTTCCAACCCCCACTAAAACTCATACCAAATGGCAGTACCCAAGCTCTCAACAGGAAACCTCTCCATGGGGAGGTAAGTGAATTAGTCCAACAAAGGCAAGAGAGATCACTTTCAGACCTGATTAACTTCTGCTCTGCTCCTGTCCTGTAGAAGAAAAACACTCAAGTATAAGTTAATACACCACATGGACGAAAGTATTGGGACACATCCACTTCTATTCCAGGACGACGGTGTCCCAGTGCACAAAGCAAGCTGGATGAGTTCGATGTGGAAGAACTTGACTGGCCTGCACAGAGCCCTGACCTCAACCCCATCCAACACCTTTGGGATGAACTAAAATAGAGATTGTGAGCCAGGCCTTCTAGTCCACATCAGTACCTGATATCATAAAAGCGGTACAGAAAAAACGCGCACAGAAACACTACAAAATCTTGTGGAAAGCTTTCCGAAAAGAATGGAAGCTGAAAAGGAGGTCCAACTCAATATTAAAGTCTATGTATTTTAATGCAAACCCATTAAGGTCCCTGTTACTGTAATGTCCAATACTTTTCCTCATGTGGTGTAACTCAAGAAAAGCCCAAAAAGATCAGCCAGCACACATACTTGGAAACCTCACCACAGCAAAGTTCCTGAACTTTTGTCTCCATCACCAACTCTACACAGAGGAGAGCACCAGAGAAAGGTTTAGCTCTGTGGTTTCATCCATGAATCACCCTCTCTCACATTAACTTTCCTCCCAGTTTGCAGGCTGTATGAAGAGAAAACTTACCTGCGCTCCCCAAGGTGGCCAAGACGCACAACGCAAGAACGAAGGTTTTCCATGAACGAATCAAACCTCCACGCGTAATCCGTGCTATATGCATCCTCGCGGTGAGTTAAGCAGGTGGGTGGCGGCAGGTAAAAGCTATGGACAGGGCATCCGAGATCCACACAGGTAGGCTGGGGTTCTCTAAAGGGGAAGAAACTCTCCGAGAGTGGCTGAAAGAAAGGTCTGTGAGTGAACAGCTGCTCTCAGGTGTGCAGTGAACGGATCCGAACCTGACGGCTGCTTTCCAGGACAGTGGCGCGTCTCATTACGCACGAACTAGAGATGATCACAAACCCTCCGCGCTCCTCTCTGCTCCCAGACTGTCCTGCTGGAAAAGTGAGCAGAGAGCAGCTCATGACGTGAGATGGATCTCTCCCGAGGGAGGGAAAGCGGGAGAAACTCAGAGACTGGGAATTTCACAGACTGTAGATCAGGCGCCCTCTAGGGGCCACCTGCCATAGTGGGGTTCAATCTGAGATGTTTTAAAATGGGAACACAAATAAACCACGCTGGCTATTTAATGGTATGTCTATATGTTTATATATTATATATATATTTATTTATATATAAATCACAGCAAAATAATAAAAATAACAAACAAAGCAGTAAAACGTATTAAGATTTCCTTTTTATAGAAAGTAGCCAATATTTTATGAGCTGATTAGAACACAGGCTGGATTTCTGCTCTGCACCTAATTTTTTGCTTGGATTGACATAATTTAATCTAAGTAAAAAGAGCCAGCCCAAGTATTTAATGATACTTGGGAGAGTATTCGTTTGACTAGTGTGAGTGCTCCGAACCGTGCCCGGCCCGCTTGGAAGAGGTGAGCCAGAGCACGGTTTAGTTGGACTCGGGCGCGGTTCGCATGTAGTGTGAGCGCTAACCGCGCTGGAGCACGGAACAGGACGCCACGTTTTTGCGAAGCAGGAGTTTGGAGCGAGAGG
>JBBPDB010000036.1:3431776-3444425 GCA_037974465.1 Brachypetersius altus | reverse complement strand
GCTGGATTTGAAATATTTGCAAATACATACATAAACATATGCACATATGTCTGTAAATTCATCTTGAATCCAATATTTCAACTGGTCAACTTCCAACATGATGGATACAAAACAGCAAACTGGACACAGCACACCGTTGACAGTTTATTTGGTAAAAGAAACCCCCCATACAGTTAGCAGCAGTTGAAGGATTACATAGAAAGGGCTGGTTTTCTTAGATCCACATTAAGATTATTCATAGACTACAGATGTACTCCCTTGATTTTAGAATTTAGTCCTAGCCTAGGATTAATCTGCATCCAGGAAACTGGCCCAGTGTCTCATCAGGCATGATCTTTGGAGAAACAAGTGTATGATCAGACCAAAGCAACTGTTTATGATTCAAGCTGTGTCTCAACAAAATAAACTGTGTCCATGTATAAAACAAGTAAGATAGGATAAAGCATTTTTTTAAGTTATTCAACTTAGTTTATCACAACAAATCAGTACAAAAGGAAACCGTGAAGTATATTCTTATAAGTGCAGTCATGCCATCAAGACAAGTTGACAGTCTCGTGCAGCATAAGAAATCAAGTACAAATAACTTAATTTTGTTTTGGTTTTAAATGTGTTCCCTTAAAAAGCTGGAAATACTAAAACTGCATGAATGTGCCTTTCAAGAAAACAGACATTTCTGGGGTTCCTCAAAAAATTGAAATGGCTTTTGTGACAAAAAAACCAAGAGAAAATAATACAGTGTCTTATAAAAGTAACCTTACGTATAAAACTTTGCATTTCATTTCATAGCATGTATTATACCTTAGTAAAACTTGCAACCATTATTCAAGGCATCATTTAGAATATAAATATCTTGTTGAAGCCAACATCATGAAACGTTCTACATTCATTTCAGTGTCAAATTGGGAATAACCAATGTAGTGAAACATGAACAGGTGCCGTAAATCTATTGATTCAGTTCTGACAACAGAAGATATGATGAGGTCTCCAGTTCCAGTGGATATGCTTAAGGCACCAGGTGCCATGTTCCCAGCTGCTCAGTGTTTTCGTCTTGCTTCTGACAGTATAAAATGCTCCTAAAGCTTTAGACTTGGTAAAGTCTAAGGCTGGGTGCAGCAGACAGACCTGACGGTGCTGAAATCAGAGTCTATCACGCTGCTGCAGGTATTTTCAATCACTTCAGTATAGAGAGAGCAGCCGCTCGGATACAGGATGCAGCTTCTTCAATTTCCTCCTCAGTCTGTTCCACAGTTACTACGACTCGGATGCTGGAGAATTCATGCAAAAACATTCATCATTTCAGGTACAAGAAACAAAGTCAAAAGGTGAAAACATGTTTATAATTGTCTTAAAATGTTACAATGATTTTAGACATAATTGTAGAGCTACCAGTCATCTGAAAGCTCACCTGGGTGCTGGAAGAAAGCGCTCATCTTTGTCTAGGTAGCGAGCTTGAACCAGAGCGACCTGTCTTTCCAAACACTGCCATCAAACAGCAAGATCATAAATTATACATCAGCTAACACAATGTAATTCAACCTTCAGACATGTTATGAAGTTCCATTACATATTTTTGGAAATTTTTCTTTCTGTTACTTAAACACTTAAAGAGAGACACTGTTCTATGTTATGTGAGGTTTTACATTTAAGTGTAGTTCGTCCTTTTAAGAATCATCTGTTTGTGGTTAAGTTCTAGCACTGCTGTCCCGAGGATTGACTGAGGTCTTTGAGGTTTTGTTTACCTGTAAAGAACATTTAGGGTCCTGGAAAAGTGCACTGGGTATCCTAGGGCTACACTAACTCTCTTAGAGGTAAATTACCACTATTATCCCAAAGATGATCTGACAAGTGTGTTTAATTCGTACCAAAGGATCATCATACCATCTTTTCCAATAACAAGATCAAGATCAACACTGCAACCTTGATTATCTGCTGATATGGAGCTCTTAAAAAACTCTTACCCTCATCAGTTTTCCTTACTAGTGTTTAACCTCTGACTTGTTTTTTTCGGACAGTGTTAGCTAGCAGTAACTCGGTTAAAAGCATATGTTGATTTAAGTATAGCTTTACAGTTATGATGAACATATGTGGACTATTTAAGCACTCTTGATAAGTGCGTCTGCTAAATGCTGTAAACATAAACCCTTTCCAGTCCTCTTTCAAACAAAAGCTGGTTATAATACATACGTATGGGTTCACTTTGCTTAACCTCATCTCTTCCTGCAAATATATATATATATAGAGTATATATAGTATTTCTTGCTGATAGAGTATTGTATTCTATTCTATTGTTTTGGTATAGTATTTTATTCTATTGTTTAATTTTTCCTGCTCTTAACTTTGTACTGTCCACTTTCTGCCATGACAAAGCAAATTTCCCACTAATAAAGGTTTATCTTAAATACATTCCTATATATGTGGGGAACAGGGAGCCATTTGAGATGAGACTTGCAGTTCATCTGATCTTACTCCTGAATGAGTCTGAGCATCTCTTTTCTGTGTGGCTCAAAGCTTGTTAAGCATTTATGTGATTGAAGGAAAACCTAGTTAAGGCTGCAAATTATTTTTGACTACATTGTTTTTGTTTTCTATATCTTGTCGTCCCCGTCTCCCCACCACCCACACGGTGCAAAGCAGTTTGAGCTGTGTTTTGAATGTGTGAAAGGTGCTGTTGAAATGAAGTTTACTATTATTATTATTATGTGTCTTACATAGTCAATGATGCTTCGTAATGTCCGGACATCGCTCTCTCTGGATCCTGTGCTCTGCTCCAGTTGGAGATGGAGTGCCGGAGCCAAAGCCACCCCAACTACTTTGAGCCCTGGAATGCTACAAAACAAAAAACTTGGTACATCTGTTTGCTTAGATTTTCCTAAATAAGCAATTAAGGGTAAAGTGTCCATTCGTCAAACGTGAACACACCCTATCCCACAGTGTGAACTGCATAAAATTGTTCTCTGCATTTAACCCCTTCACCAAGTGAAGCAGTGGGCTGCCACCAACTGGGGGCGCCTGGGGAGCAGTGTGTGGGGACGATACCTTGCACAAGGGTACCTCAGTAGTGCCACTAGCAGTCCTGCAATTTGATCCCACAACCTTCTGGTTGCAGGGGTAAATCTCCAACCACTAGACCAGCAGCTGCCCCATTTATAGCTCGCTGTTAGTAATGTGTACAGTGGTGGTTTTGGAGGAGTATGAGGTGTACACAACTACCAGTATTCATGTTCAGATTACTGACAGAATCATAACATCAAAACTTCCAAGAACACGCAACCACAATCATTCATATTTAAAGAGGCAGAAATAAGGGGAAAATGAGAGTAGATAACAAGCAGGTCAAGTGGATTCTATATCAAAGTACTAAAGTGTTTCAGCCTCTCCCAGTCACAACAATCTATATTTTTTCTGTTGAATCACTAATGCTCAGAAACATGTACCTCACCCACATTTTGTTTACAGATCAAGATTCACACTCCAACTCTTTCCAGCAACAACAGACTTTTTTGTTTCCATTAACTACATCACATCTTTTGGTATGATAACATTACAGAATTGTGTTTAGAATTGGGAAACTTGGCTTTTGGACCTGCACACACTTTCTCCTTCGTGAGAAAAATTCCAGAAAATAGGACAATTACAAACGTACCCTTGCAATGCTTTGTGGACGTGCTTGCATTTCTCCCTCAGGATGGTGAAAATGTCTGTATAAAAAAAGAAAGGGAGACATTTAAGAGTCAAAACTCTCCTTTTTTTAACTATGTGACTGAGAACTAAGGAAAGCCGAGGCCTAGCCAACAAAGCGGTAATGAGTTTAGCTTGGCCAGCATGAGTCTGGCACACAATCAGTATGCACTGCAAAGCCTGACAGGAGCTGCGGACCCCTGGGCACATACTGCTGAGAGAACTGTGCTAGAAAACTCCTGCCAGGCTTTGCCAGTTTTCATTTCACTAGGATCAGCTTTCTCCAGTCAAACTAAGAAATATGGAAATGTCAAAACAGATCAACTCTCGTTATTAGATATATTTCTAGCTGTGCTCTAGTATTCCGCTGCATACCAATGTAGATCTTCTTTGCACAAGAGGGTAACAAAAATCCTATGTAATATAGTGCTGCATAACATGGACATAATATTATACTATGATTATAATGGGTTGGAGAAATTCCTTCAAATGTCATCATAATTCATGAACAAGGTTATTTTATTTGGTTATGCTGAACATGTCATTTTATTAGGTGATTTTGTGAGTATAAAGTGAAAACACACGTGTTAATCTGAGTGCATTAAAGATATCAGATGAATAGACACTCATATATTGTGTCATATATTTGCCCTGAGGCAAATAAGCTGCACTGATTTCATCTTTTATTCAGCAGCGTTAGGTCTGGCTTGTGTTAGAAGAACCCTGTTGTTTCTCAAAGGTTAAATGTAAAATACTTTGTCCAGCTTTCATATGGGCCTCTGCATATGGAATGGATCAGGAGGATATCAGTCTCTCTTGCTCTCTTTCTTTCTCTGTTTGAAGTCCGGCCAGTTCAATAGAGATTAATAATACACACGGCCATTTGAGGGTTAAAATAAAGACACTGATTAATCTACTCATCACTTGTTACTTGCCTTCTTCTTACAGATGCATATGAAGACGAAGTATAAGCAACGAGTGGCAGATTGTATTCTCTGCATTTGTGTGTGTGTGTGTGTGTGTGTGTGTGTGTGTGTGTGTGTGTGTGTGGATTTCAGTGTGTACATACCTGGATCCTCCTCCATTATGTTGAGGGCCTCAATAGCAGCAGAAGCCAGCATAGGTGGAAGAGAGGCTGAGAAACAGTAGCCTTGTCCCGAGAGACGCTAAAACACACAACCTATCAGTGAGATATGCTGCTTATATTCTATTATCACTTCTACCCCATCTAGATAACAGCATCCTGCACAACACACTCCAGCAATGATTCAAATTCAATGCCAGGAAACGCTGTTCAAAACAGTATGTCTAACAGTTACTCAGATCGAGTGGTTACTTCAGCCAAGTGTATGGACTGCATTCAACTCTGAATGGATGAATTCTCCATGTAGGTCAGTCTATACTTCAAAGCACACATGCAAAGAATTACTCTCACAACTTTTGATCATACAAACCGTGATTCAAAGACCATTCTTTAAATGTTTCAGATTGATTTCATGATCTGAGTCTGAGCAAGCACTACTCAAAAGTGAAAATAAGCCACATCATTTATCACGACAAAAACGTACGGCATTAAAAAGGTTAGAAGTTATACTTTACCTGATGATCGATTACGAACGATCTTCCGCAGCAGAATCCGCCTATGGAAGCCACAGCGTTCTCCATGTTGGCACTTATAAGGTCAATGTCATCTATCTATATAACATACAATAAAACACACAATTTCATGCAAATCCAGTAGAAATGTTCCATGTGTAAAGCTAATAACCTACACTATCTCTGCTTCATGATGAGGATCCTTGTGATCTACCACGGTTCATCTAATTAAGGTAACAAAGCGGGGCTGCACAATATAACGCAAATTTACAGTCATCGCGATATCATGCGCAATATACATATCGCAAAAAAATGTACATATCACATTTATTGACTGAACTGCGATAAATGGTGTTTTTCCAAAACTCTTCACCCAGTTCCACAGAGATGAGGGCAAAAAAAATCACTGGGCAGTGTCTTCATCTTCTGTGCTTCTGTGCTTGTTTCTGGCTAAGAACTTACTATGATTTAAATTATGTTTACATTTATTTTCAGACTTTTTCAAAAATGTTCAATGGTTCAAATGTTTTATGGGAGGCATTAAATGCTGTTTAAGTAAATTCTTTAAAAAAAAAATCCAGATTGGAATGGAAATGTAGTCAGTATCCAAAAGCAGAACAAAAGCAGCTTCAAAGCAGAAAAACATTAACACTATAAAGGCTAAGTTTTGACTCACTTATCGCATGTGATATCGGCATCGCAACACTCAACACCATTATCGCATATCACATGTTTGCCTAATATTGTGCAGCACTATAACAAAGATCTCCAGCAGCACCAAAATGTTAGAGAAAAGTGTGCTAGATGTGTCTTGAGTTCTCTAAGGACCAGGAAAAGAAATCCCTGCTCAAGCAGCATTGGGTCACTGTGACTCACATTGACTCCGAAATGTTCTGTGACTCCTCGTCCATGCTCTCCCAGCACACCAAAAGACATGCTCTCCTCCAAAAAGATGCGCACTTTATATCTGTACTTCAGTTTCACCTGTAGATGACAACCACACATAACAGAAAATGTACATGGGTTTGTTAAAGAAATTACAATAAAGCAGAAATCACATTAGTTCAAGGATGACTGGTATAAACAATACATAAATTCTTTACCTACAATCTAATAATGAGATAAAAGTGTGACCACACAAAAACTGAACTGTAAACACATTTTCTCACCAGTTCTGGGAGAGGACAGATGTCTGAAGTGTTGATGTACAGCCCCTCTACAACAATAAATCGTCTTGTGACTCTGGCTTTCCGTGGGTTCTGAAGAAAACCACACAAACAAACAATTAAATCATTAAAGAACAATAAAACCCTTATTCTCATGTCACAAACATATATCACTTTACTAGTGTTCATACAGCTACACAACACCAACATAATCCTTTCATGATAACTACATCAACCTATATTTACAAAAGCCTTATTCCTACAAACATCAGATGGCATAACATTGGTTGAGGTAAAATGACAACAAAATGGACAAAAGCAACCGTTTTAATGGAACAAGTGAAATTGAATGAAATTGAAAATAATCACATAAAACAAACTCCGGTACAAATTTTAGCGTTCTGGGCTTCTCACCTTCTGGTCTTCCAGCTCCTGCTCCTTCAGAAGCCGCTCCAAGTCCTCCATGTCGTTGTGTTTAAAGTACTTGATGAAACTGCGGGATGCCTGCAGGCCCTTCTGAATGGAGAAACATGCTGCTTCATCCCTTAAAAATCAAACAGGTAATAAAGACATTGATATTTGCATCACAGTTTAGCGCAAAAGAAATTAATCACTAACAACACAAAGTGGAAACACACAGTACAGAGGAAAAGTCTGAGAACATTATATTTACAACCTGTTTAGCTGAGCAGTTTAAAACAATTTTTAGGGTGAATACAAATAATACGAATACAGCATTATGAATGTCTGTGTGTTTCCTTAATCATTCCTAGTCCTCTCCTTGTGGAAACCCAGTATTACAGTGCAGTTCTCATCAAATACCTTGAATATATCTGGGTCGGCTCAATTGATTCATTAAATTAAATCAGGTTAGCTGCCGCTGGAGTTTCACAAAGACTGGGGGCATCGGTGATAAATCTGAAACTGAACCAGCTCACAAAACTTCAAATACTTTTTTTTACAAACAAACAAAAAATTCTGTTATATCTGGCTTTCTTGTTTGTTTGCATTTATCCTAATGTTAACTTGTGTATTTGATCCCACAATGTCCTTTACTGCTCAGATAAATGGCTTTAAACAGTCTTTTGCACAGCACTGTAAAAATACAGAAGAAAAATGGGACCTAAGAACTACATCTTCTAGGGTTTGTAGAGATGTTTTCAACAGGCACTCACACAAACACAATGTCGCCTCTCTTTGAGTATGCAGGAATAGCACTGGCTATGGTGGCAAAGCCATAGGAGTAGATAATGGCCTCCTCTGTTCTCATGAACTTAGCCAAGCGCTCCTCTAACTCCAGGTGAACATCTAGAAAAAAGTACATTTAGTACTTTATCACAAACCTTCAGGAACGAGCACATCATCTTTTATCCCCACATCAGAGGTTAAGATTTGAGGACAGGTTACCACCTACCAAATGTTCCATAGAAGCCTCTTGGGCCACAGGTACCTACACCATACTTCTTTAGAGATCCCAGAGTTTTTTGCTACAAAATGAAAAAGATGTTATTCTAAGGCTCTGCAGGGCTGCAATGACTACTTACATTGCTATTCAAATACATATAACTTATTTGAATTGCTACAATAGGCTAATCGCCAATTTATGAAAACTACAAGAGACCTGGTACTAACTTTGACTACTGAGGGCTACATAATAACTGCATAAGTCTGTCATGACCACTAAACCTATGTAAACTTTGATACCTACATAAGCATTTAAAATGGCTCATTCCAAGTAATGTCAGTTATCATAACACTTGCTGAGCTGAGTTTTTCTGCTTTATGTTAGTTGTTATGACAGGATTACAGAAGCCTTATGAAAACTGCACACTATAGACAAAATATACGATTACAATAGATAACAGAGGATAACAAAATCCACATCTTGAATACATAAATGTATATAAAACATAGTTTTTTGACAATTTATGTAAAAAAAAACATTGCCAACAAAATGATGTAATTTCACCATGAAAATCATAAATGCTACGTCCATTAAGATGCTGGCCAGTGAAGCATGCCTGATCTGAGTACCACTCAGCAATCAGCACTGGATAAGATCAGAATTTTAGGAAGCATGGAAAAGCACTTAGGCTGATGCCTATTCATAGCAGTACAAACCTTAACACGCTCATTGTCAAGCAGGCCCAAGAAGTTAAATGAAGCAAAGTTAATGCACTCCTTCCCATTTACAATGATTTTGTGGCTTGGAGGCCTGCAAAAGTAAAACACTGCCATTAGCAACGAGCAGAAATGCGGTGCACTTCGATTATTTTTCCATCTGGGAGAAGACAGAGCTGCCTGCAATCAGTCATGTTGTCAAAGAGTGATGATATTCAGAAATCATCGCCCTGCGCAGCTCTGCTAACCAGAGAGAACCAAGAGGAAGGTGGAGAGGTCGATCTCACCCAGAGACGACGTCATAATTTAGTGATGGGTGGTCTTTCGACACAGGCGGAACCAGAGGCTCTGGTTGCCATTCTTCAATTAACTCCTCTTTTTCCTAAAACATCAACAGTAGATGGACATGAGTTTTTGGAGAGAGTCTCAGACTAGTGTCACAACAAGTCTATTAAGATTCCCACATTCCATAATATGATATATACATTGTGTCATTATATGATATGATACATGGTTTCGATTCACAGATAAAGAACTTACACTGGCTTAATATACATGTTTTCAAAGTCTAATTTGTTTAATATGTACTCTCACACAAACAAAACTTCATTGCCTGATGAACTCATAACTAATCAATAATACTGTACTGCAACCCCAGTAATTAAAAATGAATATACATTTTAGGTCTACAATATCACTGGCATGATCGTTAAGAGGGATAAATCTCACTTTAAAGAAACAGAACCAGTTATAGTCAAATTAATCAATTTGTTTTAAAAGTGGTCAATTCTGAAGAATGAATAATCTTCTGCAATTCCATACCTTCTCAGTGAGATCCGACCGTTCTTGGAGCTTGTAGGTCTTTGAGAAAAGCAGTCTGATTATCCACAATATGAGGATTCCCTCCAAAATCAAATGATAGGCTGGCGCCTAGAAACAGATAGAAAGAGTTCTCTCACTCCGCAGATATTATGCAGTGGTGCCATTCCGATAAGCACTCGAAAAAAGTTCAAAGCAAGACAAACGATTTTCAGGTCTCTATCACATACAGTGCATGCAAGAATTTAGTGAATACATCAAGAATAACATCAATAATATTTATATTTCTTAAACTTTTAGTGGTCTTTAAAATGACCACATATGCTGTTTTTAGTAGGGTGTCAGCATACTTTAGAGCTGCGGAATAACCAGTACTGATCAGGATAAAATACCATATATGATATTCCATATATGAAAAATAAGATACAAACACTGATCGTTTTAATGGATTTTTTGGTGTTACAGAACCAACATGTTGACATATACTGTTTCCCATTATTCTGGCTACAACAGATTAGCCCTGCCCACTGATTCCCCAACACCTTTAATGGTTACAAATTAGAGTTTTGTTAGATTACATGATGATTCATCAGAATACCCAAAAGATTTCTCCACAGTGCAAGCACTCAGACACTTCAAACTCCAAAAGGTCTCCAGAAGACCTTTCAAACAAGCCCTCATTTATATTTTTAGCCTGAGTAGATCAGGGGTTATTCCCCGAAAACCGTTCCCCTGTGTGTCCCAATACTTTTGTCCCAAGACTTCTGAGCTGCAGATCTCGGCGAGGAATTTAAATTAAAAGAGGCGAATACAGGTTTACCCTTACATTTTCTATAGGGGAATACATTAAACCAAGTTTAAAATGAAATGAAAGTGTTCTGGGAACATATTTAGGGCTTACAATATAAAAATAAGTCTCTTTTTTTTTAAACCAAAACACAATGATGCGGTTTTCACTATATGCGTGTGCTCTTGGAAAGTATTGTATTGTGCAGTTCCAAATAATGGATTTGGATGAAGAAAAGCATAGGCCCAGTTTGAGGCCTGCAATGCATGTAGCAACTCCATGATGCAACAATCAGCGTTGCAATCAAAGTGAACTAAATTCAGCGTTCTAAACCACACTCATTCCCTCTACCCACCCAACCACAACTAGTCCATTAAAGTACCATGATTTTGACCGTGCCACTTGCACAGCAACTGAAAGGCAGGAAAGACACACTGCGCTCTAATTAAAGCTTCATCAGAGCCACCACTTGCATTTTGTAAGAAGAGAAACATCTGCTTTCGGCTACACCATACAAGTACTGTTTCAAACCCTGTGAGTAAACAGAGTTCTGTCTTTCAGAAACACTCATTTTTCATGTTAGACCAATTTATCCAAACCAGTATGCCACATAGTTCATAGTTACACAAATGTTACATAAAGTGTTTAACAAAACAACAAAACATTTCCCCAACAGTGCCATTACTGATACCCTACTGTCTGGCATCCAGGGACAGGTTGTTCAGCTCCTTTGCATTCCATCTTCCTCTCCCTAGGAGCTTCATTCAGTACATCATTGATAAATAATATTTAAATAATGAACTAACTAAATATATATAAATAGCCACATAGTAAAGCAGAATAATTCAGGTTATTTTAAAATGTTAAGCTAAAAAGTTAATATTTCTTTTAAAAGGTTTCTTAAAAACACATTTCAGAGCTGAAATATATTTAGATGCTTGTCCATGCAGTGATTTAAAAGACAGCAAAATTTCTTTCTATTATATTTTGATGCCAACAGGCAGTCAGTGAACATACTTAAGTGAAATGTGGGCTCTATTCCTGATCTTGGTCAAAACTCATGCAGCAATGCATGATTCTGTAAATCTGTATTTTCTTTTATCACTCTATTCATGGTTTCATTGTTTTTTTTTAATCACAAACAACTTTTGTGATTGAAGTATTATGATGTATTCTTGCAAGATGAACCAATAATGAACGCAATATCTATTAAAACATTATCTAATGCCCCTGTTGCCATGCTGCTTCACACAATGCACAAATAAAGTTCACCTTAGCGTTATTTTAGGAGAATAAATGACAATAAAGCCCATAAATATATACTTTTTCAGGCTAGAAACAAAATGTTTTAGTATATAGAGCCAGAGTCAGTACTCAAGAGAAATACAATCCTTAACTTTATTAATGTAAATTTCGCTGTCATTAGTACAGTGAAAAACACTGACTGACTGATTCTGGGTGAAAACAATGATTCTGACTAAAATCTTTTACTGATTCTGACAGAAAACACTGACTTTCATAGTAAACTCTGACTCTGACTCAGACTGCAAACACTGACTGGTTCTGCCCGAAACACCGATTCTGATTCTGACTGAAACACTACTAAATCTGTTCCGAGGTCGGATCCTGGACAGCCCGAGTTTCTTTCCGGATCTCGATCATTTACACCAGTTTACTCAGTTCCCCCTCGTTCTCGCCGTTAAAGACACATACCACCCCGTTATCGCGTCCACAGCACAGACAAAAACAAGATATTAAGACTCGTGAATAGTGTTAAAGACCCCTAATCATGTTAAATCAGAACCAACCTCGTAAAACGCCTGAACCATCTCAACTAAAACCCACTGCTGCCCTGCCGCCATCTTGGTGGTCTGGATCACATGACTTGGGAAAGAACGTCATTCATTCTAGAAGAGTTCGCGCTCGCCCTCGTGTGGAGAGAGCTCGCATTTTTTCTTTTTCTTCTTTATTTTTTATTAAAGTATATATATATATATCATTTATATATATTTATATATATAATTTCGTTGTACAGCTGCTACAATGACAATAAAGAGATTCCGATTCTGACTAGACATAATACTTTTGTTTTATTATTTTTGATTAATTAAAAATGTATATTATCTTTTTTTTTAAATACAATATAATACACTGGACATTTTGGGAATATCCACTGTACTGCCTATTCTGAAAAAAAAGATGTGACGGCCCTGAGCCTGGACTGTGGACTGATTGCCGTCTGCTGCTGGAAGTTCACGTGTCCGCTCTGGGTGCTGCCGCTGCCGCTGCGGCTGCGAGCCCCTACACCTGACGCTCGTTAATGCTGCAGCTGATTTGTTCTCTTTGAAAAGGGAAAGAGTTTGGGGACAATGGTTGCTCGTGTTCAGACGCTTGTGGCACGTTGTATTCTTTGCTTTTGTTATGGTTTTGTTTTTTGGTTTCGTGGTATTTCATTTTCATACACTAGTATATACTTTTCCTT
>JBBPDB010000036.1:3392700-3430822 GCA_037974465.1 Brachypetersius altus | reverse complement strand
TTATATGGACAAAAGTAATGGGAAAAATGTACGTGTCAGCTGGTTTTTGCGGGGGTCAGATGTCACATGTCCCATTACTTTTGTCCATATGAAATACCTCAGCGCTGGTGTTCAGGGGCGTACTGGCGAACTGTGCGTTCTGCAAAAAGGCCCAAGATGCGACCGAGATGCGAAATCCCAACCTGGTGAATACAGTCCCAGTCCGTACCTGCGCGCGTTACTGCGGTGAAAGCACCGCCTTTCAAAATAAAAGGATTTAAAAAACCTGCGTTAACCCGTGATAAAATAATTGTCGGCGTTAAGTAAATAATGCGTTAACGCAATAATAATCCCAGCCCTAATATTTTCACATTGAAAATACTGTCAACCAATTCCTATTTAGAGAAATATGGTGTATCATAACAAATAGATTAATAAAAACAAGAAAAACCCAATGTTTCACCTCCAGTTCCCACCAACACCTATCAAATGACACCCTCTCTGATACCGGGATTCACTCTAGAGAAATACATCAAGGAATGGAAGCAAAATAATCTTTGAGTGACCTTCTGCTGACTCATTTATAGTGCCTAGTCAAAGCTCCTGCAGGAAACAAAAATAAATGCAAATTATTGCAGAACTGCTTTGATCTCACTCACTGTATTCACATTCTCATTCACTATTGGTTATGCTGCTTCTACATTCATCATTTTTATGCCCATTTGCTGACATAACAATGCAAATTTCCCATCTGTGGTACTAAAAGGTTTATTGTATCTTACCTTATCTTCTCATATTTGTCTACCAACAAGCTCCAATGTGAAAAATTAAATGTGCACTCACAGAATAAGGCACGTAACATGGAAAAAATATTTATTTCAACACATTTGGTCATCTACAAGCCAACATAGGATGCAAAGTAACATAAGCAGGAGTGTACAAAAATATGTTATGATGGCTAAAATAACAGTTGGTTTTGTTGAATATCCCTGATGATGAAATCTATTTGTGGTGAACAAAGGCCGAGAGTCCTTGTTGTGTATTGCATGTTGCTGATACCGCTTTGGCCAATATATCCTTATATTGCAAAAATTCGATAATTAGCATCTATTTATTGAATCTATTCAGTCTCCTCATTACGTCTCCTCATGTTTTCCATTACTGATGTCATAGGTCTCCGGCTGCTGATCTCTCGAACACACCTCCACATGAGTGTTCCTCTTCTTTCCAACTAATAAATACTGCCAAAATGATTCATTCTGACAATAGTGAGACAGAGACAAATCTCATCGTTTAACAGAGATGAAAATACAATAAAAAATGGACAGAATTGGAAAAAAAAAATACAAGGGAAAATAAATTAGGATCAGGTTGTGGCACACGAAACATACAATATATACAAACAGAATGCACTTTAGAAAAGGACAACGGGGACCAACGCACATACATTTAGCTGTTAGTTCATATACTGTATGGGCTTTTTCTCTCATTTATCATCAACTCAAGTGATCGTTTGACTTCCATGGGCTGTTGCACTGAAATGCATCGATCCAATCTGAGATATAGCGGTCCTGATTTAGTGGTCTTTAAATAATGTGATTTCCGTCTTGTTGACACCTGGAAAACTGCACCTATCCGAAATAGATCACAATGTTTAGGTGGTATTACTTCCACCACTGGTACTGAAAACAAAAACAGCCTGAGAGCTTCCTAGATGGAAACCAAGAAATGGTTTGACTAAAGCCATCTAGCTTAATAAGCTGAATTTGTGATATTAATTACGCATTTAGGAAAAGAAACTAGTGCATTTATTTCCAAAAGTTTGAAACTAAGCCTCTCAAACTGAGCAAATGTCTCCAGGCCTTGATGGGAGACCAATCTGTCTATAAATGACAGTTTGAAGGCATTTGTTCAAAAAAGTGGCTCAAATTGCTAGGACATAATCTAAATAAACTGATTCTAAAAGACCACCGTTTGGCTTGAGAAGTTGCATTTTTAGTCTTTCACAGAAGACTGAGTGTGAAACTGTTAGACAGGAAGATCATATTAGCCCCATGGTCAAGATCTTCCACAATCTTTTAAATATTGTTGCCACATTAGCATAGAGCATCAGGATATAGATTACATTGTCTTTTTTTTTCAACATTGACTGTACAGCATATCACTATAGCTCGAGCATCTTCATATCAAGTTTATGGAAAAACATTTACAGCAGAATGGTGAGCGAAATGCCAGCTTGTGCATTTCAGCATCAGTCATTGTTCTTCTAATCATATCGTTATCACGAGGAAAAATAAAGATACACGGAATGTGAACTAGGACGATGTAAACAGCGAAGTAACAATCACATTTCCTACAAAACGGCATTCATTCGCGCCTAGGTCAAAGAAGGTACTTCTTGTCAGCAGAGAGTCATCATTCCATTGTAACAAGCGTTTTGGCACCACACGGCCATAGCTAGCCACTATTTATACAAACATCGTTGGCGCCTTGCCGCCAGTCTTCGAACTCAAAGTCTGTCTGTGAAGGAAAAAAGGAAGAAGAAAAAAAAAAGATAAAATCCAAACAAAACAATAAAACAAACTGTTTGTACTTGTAGGTTCCAGACCTTCAAACAGGAGTGCTTAGAAATTGGCTGTTCACAGCAAACCACAGACAAAGAAAGCGAGGTTACACTTTGCACTGCTAGGCGGGCAGGACGGCGATGGAAGGGGGCATGCGAGCGTCCGTTACGGGGTGTGGAGATGACACTGAAGCG
This sequence comes from Brachypetersius altus, assembly GCA_037974465.1. NCBI lineage: Eukaryota > Metazoa > Chordata > Actinopteri > Characiformes > Alestidae > Brachypetersius > Brachypetersius altus. The sequence continues at coordinate 3,428,085 of JBBPDB010000036.1, read as the reverse complement.
CTGCTGTGGTCCAGCGGACTGGTGGCCGCGGACAGGGCATCCTCATTCCCATGGAGTGCATGGCTGTCCATGTGTTTGCTGGATGAGAACTTGGGGGTGGGGGGGCTGGGAGTCGTCACTGAAGGCAGGGGGAAGGAAGCCACAGGAGGCAGGCTTCTTCTGAATCAAGACTCTGATCAATGAGAGGCCTGCTGCAAAAGAAGAGAACACTAAAGATGTAAAATTGGCTCTACCTGAGCAAAGCACTAGACAATCCAAACTGCAAAATATGACCACAAAATTGTTCCTGTGAGTAAACTAAGTTCTTTCTCTGCATTTTACCAATTAACCCAGGTGAAGCAGTGGGGAGCCAACAATGTAGCGCCCGGGGAGCAATGTGTGGGGATGATATCTTGCTCAAGGGTCCCTCAGTGGTGCCATTGGCAGTCCTGGGATTCAAACCCACAACATCGCAGAGGCAATTCCCTAGCCACCAGGCAATTAGCTGCTGCTACGTGAAGAAAGGTCTTCCTGGCATCATGCCATAAAGGTTGTGTGTAGCAGAGGATGGTGATGGGCCCAGCACGCTTCCACTGCACCACTCCACTAATCCCTATCATACAGGAATTCTGGCATTAATGTAGAGAAATAACTGTTAACTAATGTTATATTAGGTATTCTAATCATACTCGATTAGATTGCTTAATACAACATGACCTGCGGTTGATTTAATTGAAAATCAGCTATTTAAATTAACACAGTTTGCTTGATGCTAATTGGTGGGTTATAGGTTTATTATTTTTAGCCACATTAGCTTTGTAGTGTAACAGCCCAATTTGACCGTGTTCTCCACAACTCAAGACTCAAGATCAGAGAGACTTTTCAATTAACAATTTATTATATTTGCCAGGCAAATGGAACACTCCGTACCAAGACTGCTGCTCCGACTGAAACTACATGAGCTTTTATTGTCCTTTCAGCATAGTGTCATAATGTCACCTTGGTCTTAATTTCTGATCTGAAATCAGTGACACTTTTTGACGTACGAGCCACTCTGCATGTGCTCGGCGCGTGCTGAGGAGATGCTTGGTACACATTTAAGACATGCAGTCATCTGGTTAGTTAAGTTTTAGTTAATATGTCATGGCCTTCTAATTGCCAGTAAGTTGCTCTGTCACATCATCCCATTCCTTAAATGGTAGCATGCATTGTCTTTTATGGCCTTATAGTAATCGACATCATTTCTCACCAGGCTGGAGGGACATTTGTGACAGACACTGCAAACAGGTTAACTGTAAATTATCCCCCACAGTAGCTCTAGTGAAAAACTGCAGGAACGTTCAGAAACACGTTCACTACACGTCTTTGCTGATGGTGGAGATGAAGGATGGATGAAATTAGATTTTTGTCCAACTATCATTTTAAGCTTCATGAAGCATTTGAAAAACTCACCTCTCCATGTTACATATTATCCTGCTTTTGTGTCCACCAGCTGCATCTGCATGGGCATGGCTTCTCCCCCGTATCCACCTTTTGACTGCATTTGGTTCTGAATTGAGTTCACCTGTAGAATCAATAAAAAAAAGCTTTAACACACTGTAGAGCACAATCAAACTACTGCTAAAACACTTTTTACTACTGATTACCCAGTGCATCTGATTTCATCTTATTTTGAAACACAGAGATTGTACATCCTCTTTTGAGTTGCGGTAGCATGTGTTGGGAATAGTTGATGGTAAGGCTGGACACCTACAGACTGGAGCATTATTATTAGAGCCTTTTAAAACCTCCTGGACCCGTCTGTTCAGAGAGCATCTCCTCTCCTAATGCACTTTTATCTTGCACTACTCCTACATAAAGATTTAGCACTTAATACTGGTTCTCGCACTGTCCTGAAACTTCAGCTTTGGATAAAAGCGTCTGCCAAATGTTTGTAACGTAAAGTAATGGAATGGCACACTGAAAATTAATTGGATAACGGTTGGTGAATAAACTGCCAAATCAGAGCCTGGTGAGTTAAAATTCAGCCGTAGGGGCCAGTTACACTTACCGAGTCCATACCACTGAACAGGTCTCCTGAGCCTACATGGGCTGTGTGAACAAAGTTTGTAGGCTCGCCAATCATACTCCGGTCAATGCGCCTCCGCCGCTTCTGCAGAGAGAATAGAATATGGTAAAAAAAAAAAATAGGCCAATGATAACTGACATTCATTGCTTAATAAAATTGCTTGTGTAGACATTGAGTGTGTCCGAAATCGCGCACTTTTAGTGCACAATTTTAGTGCGTAGTGCGCTCACACTGAAAACCAAGCTGAAATTACTCAAATGGTGCACTGAAATCGGCCAGAAAACGCAGTGCGGAACGATGGACACAATGCACTAAACAGGCGCCATTTTGACCACGTAGCAGAGAGGGCGGGTTTTTTAATGTGTTTGAGTTGAATAATGGCAGCAAACAGTGAAATACAAGCCCGAGCATAAGCAGCTGGTTCGTATAAATGTAAGTAGCGTTAAGAAAATTATTTTACTGATGTACACTGCGGTAAAACTGCCAGATATTTTGCCGGGCTGGAGAATCGGAAGCAAATGTTAGTCCATCACTTCCGCTATGTGCAAAACGTTAGTGTTCCGTTTAGGACAGCACTGACCCACAGCAGTGCGCAGTAAATCTCAGTGCACTGACACTAGTGCGCGCTTTTGAATATGTGCCTCTGAGCTGCTCACTAGCAGCCCCACTTGTACAGCCTGTCAGCCAGGGAAACTTAGCCTAAAGTTCTTAAATGGTTCAGATTCTTTCCCTCAGGACAAAAACAGCTATAACTAATCAAATGATCCGAATGTGATTTAAACCCAATTAGACGACTCACTGACGCCTGGTCCCTTAATAGAGGGAATGCGTCCAATCAGTCCTGAGGCCTCCCGTCTGTGTTTTATGTAAGCAACTCTATTCCCTTTACGAACTTTTAAGTAAACATAGATTTGGCAGAGGGCGAATGAGGCTTGTACAATCAAGACCTGTCAGACGTACTTAACATACAGCTATGAGTCTAAACTCCACGGCACCTCATAGTCAAAACATAATTAGAGAGACAGGCTGCCTTGGCTTTGCCTCGCTTGCTTCATTTGTTCGGCAGATTAAAAGTCAATCTTTGGAGGTCTGTTCTCAGGGAAGGCCGATATCAAGAAGCGGCAGAAGCATTTTCCCTTCTGTTACTCTGCAACAAGTCAGTCACTGCCCACAACCCCGACCACTGTTGCTATGACAACCTGGCAGCGAGAGAGAAGGTGGCATCTTCCACCTCACTGGTCATGGAATGGCAGACCTGCCGTTTGAATTTCGACCATGTAATTCCACAACCGCCCCCCATCGCTCGCTAAATGATGGTTACAGACGCCTCGTTGAGCACCAACGTCCTTCTGCACTGAACACTGAGCAGCATATTATTCAAAAGGACAGATTAGAGATGCAGGATGCAGCGAACAAGATCCGGAGGTACAGATACAATTCTCCATCACAGCTGACTACATTCTGGGACATCGCTGAATAAAGCTCTTCTTTTCCAGAACAGTGTTTTTAAATATTTGATATAATGCCAGCGATAAAACAAAGGATGTCCGGAGCCTGAGAGCCCTCTCAGGCATACAAAATATGCAGAATTGTGAGGTACTTCTTATTTAATGGTTGCTATATTAGACCGATCAGACAGTGTGTTACCATTATTGCAGAGAATGCTGGTCAACTGCATGCAAAACTAAGATTTAGACTCCATTTATAGAGACTCCAATAAATCTGTTCTGAATCACATTCATTCAGTTACAATAAATTCCTTATTACAATGATTAAAACTCATTGTATCCACAGGTCATAATTAAATCCAGCCCAGTCAACCCAGCAGCAGAGAAATCTAACAGAATTTCTCACCAAGACAGTAGTGATATGGAAGAAAGGGCAACAAATTATTTGAAATGTTTCTTAAATGTCTGTTCTCATTTTTATATTCCACCAGGAGTGAAAGGCAAATCAAGTGATCAGCAAGTAACCAGTCCGTACAAGTGTGTTGGAAGCAGGAAAAAGAATCTGAGTCACTCTGCGTCAGAGCAAAAAAACGACCTTCAGAGATCTTGTGGAGTCCATGCCTTAACCAGTTAGTGCTGTTTTGGCAGTAAAAGGGAGACCTACACAATATTAATGAAATGGCTGGTCAGTGTATATTCTGTTCAGTGTCTAGAGTTGTTTCTGCCTTTGTACTGATTTTGAGGGAAATTTCGTTTCATAATTTCATTGATTTACAGTGAATTATTATCCTGCTGAGTTTCTTTAGAGCCAAATAAATGAATATGCATGTCACTATTTCTCTTTAAACATATTTTTAAAAAATTGCATGACTTTGTGATTTCTTTAACCTAATATGTTAATTGAACGTTTTTGTTTAACGAATCTTCCTACTCAGGAATCCCAACGAGTGCTCTAGAATTTTGTTTGGGTCCAAGGTTACTCATATATAATCAATCTTTTTTATTTGATAATACTGCTTTGACTAAATATAGTTATGCATTTTAAAATATTACATTTGATTCCATATTGCTCACCTTTAATTGAAAACCATGAAAACCATAGTCTACACATAGCACTCACAATGTACTGGGCAGACAATGTACTGCACTAATGCCAAATTGTAACTTACACACACTGCTTTCAAAAGCTTGTTATGACAACACGCATATGCCTGCTTTATCACGTCTCTATCCTGTATTTTCTTTTCATCTACAGTCAAAGAATTAAATTTAATGGGACGATATACTCCCTATGCGAAAACCCCTCAAGGCTATTCTCCAAGACTGAGCTCAGTGCCCGACCCACTGCAGACCCCCCTGACTTCGCCTTAATAAAAGCGGATTTGCAAAAGGCTGCCAAATCCCGTTTTTAGTCCACCCATCGGGGCTTCATGCACAGGCCTCCTGCAGAGCAATGTTTTAATGGTAAAGCACCAACTCACAACATGCCAATCTGGCCTGGAGGGCAGATCTTACTGCCAGGGGTGAACTGCAGGTCAAGAGTCTCTCTCCGCAGGGACACCCGGTTAGACTCATTCATACTGTATGGTAGTTAAAAGAGGACAGTGAAACATTAGCCCACCACTCTGTTTTTCTGAAGAAGACACAGGGGACCGAATGTTCCGCCAAACCAAGCACACTCTGGTGAGGGCCTAAAAAACGATGGTGGACCAAAAGTGCCTGAGGGAGGTTGTTTTGGGGAAACTGGTCCGTCTGTCTGGGGAAAATCAGTCTGTCTGTGGGGGGTGGGAGTTTGGGAATTTACTGGTTCATTCACACAGAGACGAGAAACAACGGAAAGCTGGAGGAGACTGGAAGCGAATGAGCCATTTTGACGGGGCAAGACATTGGGGAAGCGTGAGAACACATGACACACCCACAAAAACTCTAGACTGTGGAATGAAACTTTTCACATCACAAGACTAAGGCGCAACAATTGCCCAACCTGTACATGGCAGGAAAAAAATGAGTGGAAAACACAGTCTGTGGCTCTCTCACATGGTATACTTCATCTCAGAGGAAGCTGATTCATTTATACAATGGCAGGAATTCAAATAAGTCCAAAAGGGGAACTCGAGAGGAAACCCGCCTAAAGCAGCACAACTATTGTGAGCATGTCACTTCACAACAATCCAATCCTTGTGGAAGCCAGCAATCAAATTTAGCCGATTAACAGGGGTCGACATAATGTGTTTGCTGTAGCGCTGTAATGAGTACCTACATGAGTTAACTGGTACCCACCAAATTAAAATATTTTCTGTGTCTCGGCCTTGGTCAGGGTGGGGTGGGGGCTTGTGGTGTCCGTGCCGGTGTCTATGTCTCGGCGTGGTTCCGGGGGGTTATGCACATAGAATGAAGTACGCATTTGCGCTGTGAAGACTGGTGGCATTTTGCGTACCACTTACGTCTATTCAGGCTTGTGTACCACTTATGTCAATCCCCGCCTATTAACCTTTGTGTCTGGCGGGTTGCCTTTATATCAAGCAGCTCATAAATGCAGTGACATTTGCAGAACCCTCTAACAACTCCAGTGAAAACAGTCCAACTCAGCTTTCCTATGTATGCAGAGATATTCTTAACTTTAACATTTTCCATACGCTTTACCTTTAAGAATGAAGCCGACGGAGGCAGTGTGATGCTCTCTGCAGTGTTCTGCTGGGAAATGTAACACCTTCCAACTAATTATCTTGATGGATCAGAACTGTTTAAAAGCAATGTTGAGTAGTTCCTCCTCATGCTGCCAATGTTCAAAGAGCTGGTTTGAGGTGCTGGCATAAATCTAATTGGTTCACCACTGTAATAGAAGATTTTCATCCAGCATGCGGTTGTTATGCCCTCATGGCAATGAGCAATGAAGGGGGCGTTGGCAGTTACAAGTTACAAGTGTCAAGATTTTGCTGTAAATGCAAGGGAGCAGGGAGAACTTCATAGTATACCGGACAGAGGTACTCCAAGAGAGGCTTGGCATTATTGGTTCATTGAGGGGGCTGATGCCTCGACACCCAATTATCATATTCCCTAAACAAACTATTTTAGTTCTTATACAGGAGCAAGTGGCAGAAACATAGCAAAACAAAACATTGTTTAAAAGAGTACATTTGAACAAATCACTTTGTACTTTATTTTTGCTAAACTTTTCTTCTCTGTTGCTTCTCTCCTGAACTTGTGGCTCATTTAACAGCTCTATAGATGACACCCCCACACCCGGATTCGATTCCCAAGACCGCTACGCACTGCTGAGGTACCCTGAGCAATGTACCGTCCCCACGCACTGCTCCCCGGGCGCTGTGTTCATGGCTGCCCCCTGCTTCACTTGGTGAATGGGTTAAATGCTGAGGTTGAATTTCGTGCTCTTCTCACTGTGTGCGGTGGTGTGTTCACGTATGATCACTTTCACACATACAGATGCCCCACCTATTTAGTTGCTGCCAGGCCTGCTTCAGGACGAGAGCTGAAAACAGCAGTCCTTAAGAATCATAAAGGCAGTGAATCATTTTTAGGTCAGAGATTTACACCCCTAAGAAATCAGCACTCCGTCACTGCAGTGATTTCACTACAATCACAACACATTCGCCCTGCCAAGACGCACTGCACAGACATAGAGAAGTCAGCTCTCTAGCCACCATCCCCTTGAACTAATGCTGAACTGCAGATCCCTTACTGCTGCCTTTGGCTCTCTTTGTGTTGATTCTGTAGAGAGCCAAATGATGACTCACCTACAGCTCTCTCAGAATCAAAGTCGCCAGACCAGCCAAGTCCGAGAGCAGTGAGTGCAGAGCAGTGTCACACCCAACCAACCGCAGCCTGCCCACCATCACTGCACAGCACACACACAAACAGCATCTGCCCTTTATCCATCTGACGGCGTCACACCCAGCAAGGGCAACTAACTACTCACTCTCTCTCTGCATCTGTAGCTCTCTCGCTCTGTGTCTGTATGTTAAACTCTCTCTGTCTGTATCTCAATCTCTCTCTGCATCTGTAGCTCTCTCGCTCTCTGTGTATCTGTATATCTCCCTCTCTCTCTGTATCTGTCTCTCTCTCTCTCCCTGTATCTGTCTCTCTGTATATCTGTCTGTTTCTCTCTCTCTGTCTGTATCTCTCTCTTGGAGATAAAAGGCAGATGAAATACTGCGTATTTGTGATGTAACACATGAACAAGTTCTTATTTCCTGAATGACAGAACTCGTTAGGGCTATACTCTGTTCATTCACGACAGCCACTTATTTTAAAGCTCTGGACAATTTCCTAGTCCCAAGCATAAAAACCTCACACTGGCACACACAAGTAAGTAGTTTTCAAAAGGCCCAACAAATCAGAACAGAGGAAGAATCCAAAACTGCACGCTGTAAGTACCTCCTGATTACCAGATTGCTGCATTTTACGTGCATCTGAGTGCAAAGGCAGAGAAACCGCTGAGTATGCTTTTACAGCAGTGCTGAAGGTGACACCATGCAGGACAACAGGGACCGGGTCAGATTACTGCCTGTATGTCCACATGTCTATTGTCAACAAGCACAGATGAAAGGCATTTGGACAGTTTACCATCCAGCTCTAAAGCACACCGCACTGGGCTGCATAGTGACTCACAGCAGACAGGAGCTTTTCCAAGCTAAATTGTTCTACAAAGAACAAGCACAAGGTATATCCTCTTTTGCTTTCATACAAAGACACCTGATAGAGACCAAAGAGTTAGCATCAGTTCCCACAAACGCCAGTTAAATGCCAGTCAGTCGTTGTTTCTGCCCTACTTTTTCACTTCACTTTCAAAACTGACCTGAGCGCCGTCATGGGAGCGGTCCCGAAGCAAACCATAAATTGAAATGTATTATTAGACAATCATTTAAACAGTGGTTTATTATTAAGAGCAGGGTGAAGCAGGAAAGACATGCTGGTCTTTTTCACTGTTTCACTGTATTGAAACAATTATGCCACATAATAGACATTTATGTAGAATATATCAGTCAAATTTGTGGTCAAATTATAGCTTTGTTGAAAAACATCCTATACAGAGATCACACTTACTGCATTTTTCAGCACATTTCTTTTCCATGTTTTACATATTGGGGAAATATGTATAGGCATGTGTGTATAATGCCAAAAAATTATCTCACACATTTTTTCTCTGGTCAAATTCGTTTAAATGTTCTTTTTTCACTAAGAAAATCACTGTCATATAACCAGGGACACCCAACCTTTTACATATGGTGGTTTGTCATGACAATATCAATGTTAGTATATATCTGTGATAATGATTCCAAACAGCTCTAGCAATTCATTACCACAGTCTTATGAAGCTAATTCACTACCACACATTCTCTGAAAAGTCTGAAAAATGAGGGGCAGCATTTAAATGAGAGGGGTCAAGTATGCGGTGCCTCGGACCACAGCATTGTCATAATTCATTTAGGCCTCAACGCCACAGCACATCACAGAGTAGATGACAGGTCTAAACTGGGACACACACACACACACACACACACACACACACACACACACACACACACACACACACACACACACACACACACACACACCGCTTGAGGGAAAGTGTGACCTATATTAATGAACCCGTATTCCAAAATTATACACAGATTTAAGATCAGAGGAAAACTCATGGCTAGAGTATGAGGCACTAATTTGCATTAGTAATTCAAAGGCTCCATTTATATGTGCTTTAAACTCCTGAAGCACACCGGACTCTGCATTACGGCAGTGTTATTCAGCTGCGACAATAGGCCACTGGAAAAGTACTGGGCAAAATTCAATGGGGGAATTCCACACCCAACTTTCACTGCCAATAATGATTACCACAACGGATCAGGTACAGGGCAAGCCCGTTGTTTCGCAAGCCAATAGACCAGGCTCTCGGAGAGAGATCCTTTGGGACAGCGGCTTTGGTTCTTTATGCCAACTGATTTGTTGTGCAAGCCATTTTCTAATACTTTAATTGTCGAATTATCAAATATTTTTGCCGCCCTATCAGCATGGCATTAAAAAGGCGCCATGATCAGGTTACAGTCTGGCCATTAAAAATGTGGCTTGGTTTAAAAGTGATGGCAGAAAGCAACTTCTCAAGGGCATGTCATGGTCAGTAACCTAAGATTAAGCCTATGTGTACACTCCTCACTGGCATCTGTCCATAGCTGCCACAGAAATGGCATCGTAGGCTAATTAGCCCTGCTGTAAGACCAGTAACTGATGGACAGTCATTTTCACTGTTTGCACTGGGGTAAGACGGTGTAGGGCAGCCAAGCTATTCGGGTTCATCAGTATTCATTATGAAAGCCAGAGAGAGCTTGAGATTCCTTACATGCTTTGGCCATAAAAGGCTTTCAACGGCAAAGCTCACCTCCTCCCTGTGGACGCTAAATACAGAGCATCAGTGAAGTGACACAGAGATGCTCACCACCTAAACACATAAGGTCCATCAGAAACCAAGAGATGCCTCACACCCTCAACTCAATGATTAATTATTTTCCTTTTCTTTGGAATATCAGTACAAAGACAATACACTCTACTGATATCTAATACCACTCAGACAGACACACAGACTGAAGGGAGACACAGATATCAGTAAGCACTCAATGCAACTACATGACAATCCCAATTCAAACTCTCCCAAGTCTGTCTTAAAATGCCAAGTTCTCATGAAGGGAACTCTCTTCAGCAAATCCTTTTTTGGTTATTTTTAGCAGTGCCATGACTAGGAGAGCATGAGGGGGCTTTTTTATAGGAATCTTATCTGTCTTGGAGCTGTAGAGGCAAGTGGAGACAAACTAGGGTCCAATGTGTTGTGACAGTATCTATCTCCAGGGAGGTGTGGTGATAACAGTGCACTGAGAAACTCAGTGTACACCCACGCACAAACACACACACACAAATGTAAATGAAGCAAATATGTTGGCTGTCATAACCCCATTATAGAACCAACAGTAACCCATAACAGTCCTTACCAAGCCCTATCCAAGAACTAAATCATGAAGGGGGCATTCAAAAACCATGGTAGGAGGCAGCATCTATCTCCTGATCTACCTCCCACAACATACAGTGTTTCCCTAAAACGCAGCCACTACAAAGGGACACATGCAAACCTACCTCTGTTAACTGATGTAGCTTCTTAAACTGGGTGCAACATTGCCACATCAAACAGTTCAGTTTCAAGGCTAAACTGGTGGCTCCAGACAATTCTTGGTTGAGCGGCTACTTTTGGACCAAAGAGAAAATTTTGTAATCTTGATTTGCCAAATTATTGCCTCAAGCATGGCTGGGTTAAAAAAAATCTACTCAACAATCTGCAAAAATAACCCATGTGCTAGACGTGCTCACAGGTGCCTCTCACTGACAAACACACAATGATCTCTTCCTGCATCCTGTGGTTTGAATGCATGTCTGGAGACTGAGGTTGTGGGCCCCACATCCGGCGAACCCTGTGCATGAATGGCAACCATCAGTGCAGATCAACTTACCGGCTGCGGCTGCTCGGCGATACAGCAGTTGAAGCACAACCAGAATTCACTCATGACTAACAGTCCTAAAGTGCTGCTGTGCCAGTGTTTGCAGGGAGGGGGAAGGGGGAGGGGTCCACGCAAGGCTGAGGCAGGGCAAGGGTATGTGCTGAGGCCAGGTGGAGTGGAGGTCCTGTGAAAGAGCTGATGATGGCTGAGCTTGGCTCCGCTAGTGTGGAACAGGGGACAGTGTTGATGGTGCTAGACGGCCAATTGGTCTCTCAGGCCGGGCAAAAGTGGGAGATCTGGAGAGAGAGAGACAAAGAGGCTCTCTCTGCTGCTCTTCACTAGGCAATCCCTCAGACCTGCAAGACAAAAGAAGGAAACATGAATGGTTTACACCTCCCACACACACACACACACACACACACACACACACACTTTCAGTACAGAGATCAGAGTGGAACTCAGTGTTCTGTAACTCCTCTGGGCTTTCCATTTCTCACGCCCAAAAAACCCCCAAAACATACGTAAACTTTCTGTGCTATGCATTCATTCTCCATAGGCTTGAAACTATGTGTACAAATGGCCAGCGTGTGCAGGCAGAAGCAGTTTTGCTGCCACGTCATTAATGTCAGTGTGTGGAAAAAGGCCACGGGTTGGAGCAATCATGGGACAGAAGAAAACACAGACGGTTAAATATTCTAAAACCTCACTTCAGGCAAAATGGTGTAACTCTCCTCTCTTTATTTTACCACATTATCTTTATCTTTATTATACCACAATGCAGATAGATACGTCACACTCTGGATTTTTAAAATAGTTCAGAAATGAATGAAATATCAACTATTTAATGACACTCTTCCAAAATGAATGGTAATTTAAAGGTCACGGATTTTCACCAATAGAGACACACAGGCACATACGCATGACGCAAACGCTAATATAGACATGTACAGTAAATAAAGTGGAAAGGCTGTAAGCTGAGAACACTTCAATCTTGCAGCTGTCTCCTGCTTTCAGCACCTTACACTGCCAGTGCTAATTAGGGGCTGGTTATGTCTGCAACTTTAAAGAGAAAATAATTGCTGTTGATGCCCATTACGGTGTAATTATACTAATATGCACCTTCACATGAGCCTGCAGGAGGACAGCCTCCTGAAAAACAGCAGCCCATTCACTACTAACAGGGGGCCATTTACAAATCGCTGGATTTGGTCCAACACACACACATACACATACACACCCAATATACAGTACACACAGGTGTTTGGGTTGTATAACATTTTTTAAACCCATCACAGAGTTTATCTGTTCCCCTAGTGTGAACTTGAGGCTTGACTGCAACATGAACCAGAGGAATAGAAGAAATTCCTACTGTTCAAAAATAATAATGTGGTGTTCATGTTTGAAACATTGGTGTTTACATTATGATGTTTCATGGTTTTGTGGTTTAGGAATAAGGCTATATAGTACACAGCCTGCTTTTTGATTTGTGTGCATTAAGGATCGTTCAGGCACCTTCTGTGCTTCGGTTCCCTATTAGACCTGTCTAATCACATCGTAAACAGGAAACACATCAATAATGCACCGCGAGAGCAGCACGGAGACTCACACGCTCCTCCGCACAGGCACAGGAACGTGATTGATGAGCGCTCGCTGCAGTGCGCTCCCACACACACACACACACACACACACACACACACACGCGCGCGCGCGCGCACACACAGGAAGCAGCACGGGGCTGCTGGAGAATGAACACATAGTACACTCCGACAAAAAGCACTGAAACACCTGGGAAATGCTGGGATACTTCAGTCTCACAAATTCTACTAATGTACTATACACATTTACACCATATATAATATCAGATGATATTGAAAGGGGAATTCCAATGATTTTTTCTGCTTAATGAAACTGAGATGCATGTCATTCAGAGTAGTTTAATATGAAATACTGAGTCAGAATTGCTCACTGTGGTAGTCATAGGAACCAGACGTCATCTCAAGTGTATAATATTCATGTTTCGTCCCGCAACTTGTTTTTGCTTTCACATATTTTTAACATGTACAGGTACCCAGTAGCGATAGCTACTTAGTGTTTCTCAGTTCAACCTGGTTCTCTCAGGCCTGATACTTAAGATACCAGGGGTCCTATTGCGTTGCATAACTCAAATGTTGAGACATTCAGAAGTTTTTCAAACCATTGCAAAATCCCACAAATCTCTGATACATTTCTACTGCCAGGTATAAGTGCTGCCTTTCTGTTACTGAATACACCACAGGCCCTCATCACCTTCGATCACAGAGACATTGTGACGAAGCTGATAATATCTTGAAGATAAGTTGCCATGTTCAACGGCAATGACTGTGGAGAACAGAGGAGAAAACCCAATTGTGAAAACAATTGTGTTTTGTCTACGTTGTCAACTTTTTGTACAAAATGCACTTGTATTGTGCACAAAACTGCAATGGAAACCCACTTGATCTGTCCATCAATAGTGTAGCAGAGTGGTCAAAAAAGGACATTTTTTATAGTATTGCAATAAATTACATCAAAATGTGCCAGAATATTCTTTTTGGTAGTATCAGTGTCAATGATGATAGGCACCACTGTTGAATAGCACACACTCCTGCTGGACCCTTTTTAGTGTCTGGTTATCTCTGCAAGCTAGCAGGGGAAAACTGCATTAGCAATCGCACACGCACACACACACACACGCTCGCACACGCATGCACGCACACACACACACTTGAGTAAGCCCCTATAGTCTGTATGGAATGTACCCTTCAGCCTCCTAAACTTGAGTGAGAGTGTGAGTAAGTCAAGCCAGGTCCATGAGCTAAGAATATAATCTTACAAATATGCGGTAATCACATTACTTCCATCACTTACGATATATGGCACATTTCTGTCAGCTTTTGTATAGTCCAGAGCTACTACATCCAACATTTTGAATTATCGGCTCTCGTGAATATACAACAAAGGTCCAGAAATAGGGTTTAGTATAGTAAACTGGGACACACAAAGCTCATCAAATGCTACACAATTCTTCCAAACAGCTTCATTCACTCTTGATGTACATCAGTAGTCTGATGCCACATGGTAAAATGTGGGAGGCAATTATTAGAGCCAACAGGTAGTCTTTCTCTGACATGCAAATGTCGAGAGTAACAGTGGCCAGGCTGAACCCATCCCAGCAGGCCTTTTCACTACCCCATGCTCACACCCGCTACAAATGAGTAGCACAGTGCAGGAAACCGCTCTTTGCTCAGAAAAGCCATTGTGGTATGTGGGAGTCATTACTGTTCAGAATCTGGGGCTCCAGGCATTAATCCTGTGTACGGCACACACAGGCCGAGAAGAGTGGGAGTAGTGTGTGTGTGTGTGTGGGGGGGGTTTACTTCAACACACCTCCACACACAGGCCACTCTGCCCTGTACTTGAGAGAGGAAACTCAATCATTGTCCCTCATTAAAAATCCATTCACAAACCAGAGTGCTCTGAAAGTACTTTTTCAAACATAAAGCAGGTGCAGTGCACACCTGCTCCACATAAAACACAGGAGTTTGCATAGGAGTACATACCACAGTGTGAGGATAGGTGTCATTTGTCTAGACTCTCTCTGCCCTCAGGCTTGTCCCAGAGCAGGGATGTCAGGGCTGTAAATCTCTAACCTTATATAAAAATAGATCATTATCATGCCAAATCTCATTGCAGTTCACTTTGGTTGTTTTGCTATAGTACACAATTATATATAATGATACACTGAAGAAAAAACTACAGAGAATACAAACAAAAACAAAAGTCTGGGGGAATTAGAACATTTAAAAAATAGCTCCAAATTACATTTTTGTATAAATCTTTTTATTTTATTACAATAGGCTACATTATAGTATTCCAAAATAAGTGCACTTGAATTGTCACTGTCAGATTAATCCTTAACTGCATTTCAGGCCACAGGTAGTGACTCACTGCAAAGATTTGATCTCTCCACCTCAGCTCATCCCACAGACCTGCCTTTAGAAGTGTGTCAATCTCTGACCAAGTATGTCCTGAACTACTGTGTGAAACATCAACAACAAGCATGGCGATTCTAAACTCACATGCCAGAGTCAGATGCAAGTGCGTAGTGTGAATTGCATCAAGGCTTTAAGTCAGTCACAGGTTTGTAGAGGTGCAAGTTCCTTCATGGGAATAATCACTTGGTGTGGAACGGGGTGCGGTTGGGTTGCTGCCATGTCCAAATGTGCCAGCACTCTACGGAGCGGTTTATACATAACTTACACACTGAGTCACAGTCTAAAGCCCAACAGCTAATGCATTAAAATGGAATGTGCCTCACACATTTCACAGAGATCATAAAAGACAGTATGCTCAGAAAGCAATTTGACAAGAGTCCAACACCATATCTCTATGGACTTATACATGGCTTCAAGAGTGCCATTCATTCGACCAAAGACCATTCTGAGCAGTCGAGTCTCACATCCTGGGCTTTGAAGAGAGGCTTTGTGGACAGAGCTGGGTCTCAGACACGTGGGCCAAATATGTATGGAAATGAGTTCTGAAGCAGAGCTGCTCCCTGTGCTCAATCCTCCTCTGCTAAAATTAGCTACCCATTTCCGTCTCCTTTGATTCCTCCATTGATGTGACTGCATCTGATTCCTCCTCACTTTCTTCCTGCATCCTGGACCAACCTAGAGAAAGTCTGTCTGCAGTTCAGATATTGACACTCTGGCTGAGAATGAAAGGAGTACAGGACACCAAGAATGCTGTGCCTCACCCTAAACCACCCCACGCCACTAATAATGAATTAGAAGCTTAAGCCAACAACAATATACCCAAAAACTGACCAACAATCAATAAAGTAATTGATCGTTCAGTAAATCTAGCATTTTGTTGGGCACTGAATCCTACTATTTAAGAAAAAGACAGCTCCTCACCAGTAGATGCTCAGGACAAAGAATATGACCAATCAAAAAAAGGTCCATTATTCTGAGCACCGCTCTAACCTCATTCTATTAGCTCACAAAAGATCCCCAAGATGGCATTCATTGGCCATGTGGGAGTGGAAGAGGAGAGGGAGGCTTCATCACTCAGTCCAAGAATGGGTGACCGGCCCGTGACACATTAGTGCAAGCCTAGAACTGGCGCTCAATCACCCCTGAAGGATGAGGAGAGGGAAGATTTTTTTTCCTGGAATGGACGTCAGGACGTATGCACCGGAGATGTGCGTAGAAAAAAGTCCATTAGTGGTGAACCACTCTGAGGAGCAGGCCGGGTGAAAGGGAGATTTTCCACGCAAGATGGTCTACTGTGCGAAAGACCAGAGGCAGGCAAAAACACACACACACACACACACACACACACACACACACACACAAACACACAGGCATGTTCCTGTGGCTGTGCAATGTGAGCAGCAAAAGATGAGAAAGTGCGAGAGAAAGAAAGAGAGTGAGAATAATGGAAAAATACATCCTCTGGATAATCCCTCAGGCTCAGGTTGCACCAAAGCATCTTCACAAAGGCAAACTTTGTGTCAGCTGGATAACACACATGATGAACCAGAAGAAGCATAATGTCTTGAGCTACTCTAAAAGAGACAAAATATAGAAGGCACTGCTTGGACAAGACCAAACAAAAAGCTGTTAATATCTAAAAAAAGTGTCTAAAACATTGTTACTCACCCTAATAGACTGAGACCACAGTGTTCAGTGGCAGGTTGCATGCAGCCTCAGTGTGAGAGGGGGCTAAGGAGCGCCAGGCTCCGAGTGCACTCCGCTCTGCAGGAGGTCTTTGTCCCTCACTCAGTTACGGATCAGTGGCCAAGCGGCATTCACCCGCTCCATCACCAACACCCCCAACTCTGAGCTCCTGCACGCTCCTGAGCTAAGCTCCACCCCCAGCTCCGCCTTCCAATCGTCATCTGCCGGCACACTGGAGGCTGTTTATGTAAGCGGTGCTATCCTCCCACTCTGAGAGCACTCTACAATTTGATCCGTCTCTTGCATAACCATACCAGTGATAAGGAACATTTGAAGATCCTCGAAAACTCGAAATCCAATGTTCCTTTTTTTTTTTATAACGTAGGAATTACAAAAAAAAGCCTTAATCCCACACACCACCACATAAGAGCATTATGGCTCGTTTTTCTGTGGTTAGGCCAAAATACTTTCTGATTTACCCCTGTAGAAACACATAAGCCAACTTCAGATTCCAGATTCCCACTTTTAACCCCTTAAACTGTAGGCCTATTACTTGGTCATTAATCTCAAGGTTTATTATTTGGCACCCACTATGTGGGCCTGTATAAAAGCCTTACGGTTTAAGAGGTTAAAGAAAAGCATCAAAGAAACTGTTTTTAAAAAAGTGCAATTCAGCAAAAATGTCTTGGATGTGGAAACATACATCTTTTTTCCTTTCTGAGGGGGGAAAACCCAGCTCTCCCTTTTGCCAGGCTCATTTGCCGTAGCACTAAATGGGACAACTAGCCGCCTTGTTGCTGGAGGCCAGCCCTCAATTCCTCCATCCTAGGGCTTGTTGCCACAGCAGCCACTAACCATTGACGAGGGGGGTTTGCAAGGCATCACAATAGAAACCCCCCATAGCCCCCGCCCCTCTCTTAAAATGGTTCTAGCAGCGATTGGAAGCATGCTTAAGCCCAAATTTCCATGCAAATAGGTCACACATTGTGACAGCTGCATGTTTCTGAAATTCAGAAACACTAGAGAAAAGGATCCTGCGATGGTTGTAAATGAAATAAAAAGCTTGAGTATTTGGGAGAAAAATCTAAGCTGTTTGCTAATTCAGGAAATGAACTGGGAAAAAAAGCCATGAATAAGAATCCACAACTTGAATACAGTCTTAAAACAGTCTTAAAATTTGGCCACATCATCAAGTCATGATTTAGTTGTACTGTACAATCTAAGAACCAGGTCATAGAAGACAGGCTAGGCAGTAGCACCCATTACTATCCTGGTAAAGAGCAGTGGAAACAGTGGACTGGGTAACAGCAGCACAATTTAGTGACCGTAGTTGTGATTACAGTAGTGAAACATACCAGGAAAGGCCAATCTACAATGCTGAGATGACGATCCCTACAACAACCAACATACCTTGGTCAAATTTAAAGGGCTCATATTACGGAAAACTGAATTTGCTCACTTCTTCAAAATAAAAGTGCATGACAAACATTGTTAAAGTTTCAAAAGTTCACTACACAAGTCACGTATAGAAAATAAGCTGCAAAAACAGGCCATTTAAAATTCACTGGTGATGTCCTAAAAACCCAACGCATTTACATACAGTCAGCTCCATCCATGCATGCTGCTGAAAGAGCCTGGACTACTTTCTGAAGGAGTAGAAACATAGGGCAGCCAATCAGAACGGAGAGTATTTACATATACTGTTCTTAAAGGCACATCAACAATGAATTCTTTTAATTCTAAAGGATAAAGGGAGGTTGGAAGAGACACAATACAAGAAAATTGTAAGCTATGAGTTTACAAAGCAGCATGAATTTAAAAGTCTGTGTTCTTCCACTGTCA
This sequence comes from Brachypetersius altus, assembly GCA_037974465.1. Lineage (NCBI taxonomy): Eukaryota > Metazoa > Chordata > Actinopteri > Characiformes > Alestidae > Brachypetersius > Brachypetersius altus. Next base: position 3,409,553 of record JBBPDB010000036.1, on the reverse strand, counting down.
TATTACAACCACTTCAATGCTGCCATCATGAAGATACAGCCACAAGACTTTTTTGGCACACGTGATATCTTCAAAGTTCCTTTAAAGTGGATTAGTGGATTGTCTATCAAGGAGCTGGTTATGATCTGAACCTCCACCGTAGTCCAGATCTTAGACATTTAATCAATAAGCATTTACTTATGTCTAGTAACATAGTATCCTAAATCTATCAACAAATCCCTTGGTAGCAGCTCTTTGTGCCCTGAACAGTGATTTCTGCAGATACAGCAATTCTCACAGGTCACACTTGCTGTTGGAAGCTTAAGGCGACCATATGGCAGAGGCGTAATCTACTAATCTTTCACAAGATGGCAAAAAAGCCAGTAAATCACTCTTATGTAACACACTGTCCAAATTTTCACCAGTGCAAGACATGTGTGGCTATCTTGTATATATAATACAAAGATCAGTTTAAATTAAATCAACAATGACAATAAAGAAACACATGAAGGTGAAAAATCAGCTAAAAGAGGAAAAAAAAATCCACAACGAGCAGAACTTTAGTTTTCTCCTTACAGTCTGCTTCACTGATTTAAATTGTAAATGAAAAGGCCCGGGATGAAGTCAGTGCTATGGAAATTCTTTGGCAGAGCCAGACTGGAATAGTCATGTCATTTATTCATTAATTCACTCATTCATTCATCTTTCACACTTTTGGCAAAGATGCACCCACAGGCCGTCCACAATCAGTGGCATCGGAGTGTAGCACTGTGGCCGTACAGTACTCATTATAATGCTCCACACAAAAGGAGCCTGGCCATCTGCAGTGGCCTCAGCGCTCTTCCTCTCACTTCCCCTGGGCTGAGCCTGCCAACCGAGGGATAGGGAAGCCTCTCTGTTCTCTTCGTCTTCATCCTGGCCTCTCTTTCTTTCTTTCTCATTTATTACACACACACACACACACACACACTATTTCTCCCATCCCTACTGTGTATATCCTGGAAAGAATACCATTCTAATCCTGACAGGCGTTTGGTTTTATTCTCTTCATCTTCTCCCATTTCGCTCCCTTTTTGAAAGTCAAAACTCCTTCCATATTTTACTCAGAATCTTGTCTGTTCTATAAACATCTGGCCACCGTTAAATACTAGTCACTAACTTTTCAACAACTCTGCAAATGAACAGTGATCAAAAGGACATATTTTACTCCTATTACAGACAGAGAGGGAGAGAGAGAGAGAAAGAAAGAAAGAAAGGTCAAAATGAAGACAGGGACAGTGGTAGAAAGAAAGAAAAAAAGAAAGAATAAATGAACAAATGGCAGAACAAAGGAAAGAAAATTTAAAGAAGGTAAAGACAAGAAGAGAACGAGAGAGAATGTGAGACAGAAAGAGAGCAGCAGTTGATGTTTACACTGAATAAAAAAATCATAAGAATCTGATCAATACAAATTGTTCGAAATCACTTAATAATAAAAACTTGCTACATTTGCATACAGCAGGTTTTGTTCCATGGTCAGCTGTGCAATGTGAAGAAAATACCAAAATGACAAAGATCAGGTTTTCACTTCACAGTCCTCCCACGTGATAAAATATGCATCTGGTAGGTGACATAAAGCCCCTGTGCCTTTGAGCAAACTGAGCACTCAGCCCTCCCTCTTTTCTTATGTAAGGGGTAATTGTTCACTTATGTAAGGCCAATAACAATCTCGGCACCTTCAGCAAACAATAGCATCCCTCAAAGATGGATGATGTGCTAACAAAGCGTGTTCCCAGCACATTAGACCTGACAGCCATCGCCCATTAAGCACAAACAGACATGCGCTCCAGGACAAGGTCATTACTGTACAAAAGTCATGCTTCATATGTACATAGATCACATATCTTATTGCACCCTCACCCACCTGAGAAACAGCGTCAGCTCTTTTTCCATCTGAGCTTAGAGTTCTGTTTCAGCCAGACAGGGAAGTGGCACATAAAAATGGAAACTAAGAAGAGAACAAACATCGCCTCAGAATAAAGGCATGGTTCCCTAAAGCCCTATCAGCATATCTGCAATTACACAAGCTTACCAGATTAGACTTCACAAGTGTGAGGAATTTACAATGACAACTGACTTGTTTTAGTACACACAGCACTGGACACAAAACCTGCCGTCATTTTATGTATCGTTACAAGATCATCCACAGGAACGTCGCAGTCAAGCTCTTCAGGAGTGAAAGTCCTGCTAGATCTGCAGCATCTGTGCATGAACCAACAGGAAGGCATCTGAATCCCATCCAAGACCGCTCCTCTCATTATGCCAGGGGCCACTCTGGTGACGTCCTCCTCTTTTATTTATTTTTTAATCGGTCAGCCCCGCGCCAGACAAGCCGGTCATTTATGGGAGCTGAATCACAAGACCATGGAGTCACACGGTTTCCCACAGATAGATACGCCTGAAGCTATGACTTTTTGTGGCTTTCCTCACTGAGACCGTCTCCTGACCCTTTAAGATAACCTATTCAAAAATACCTCGTAGGATGAAAGAGGAAATGAGAATGTATATTTTAATTTTTACTGGCACCAACTAGCAAGTGTTTCCTGCATCACAGAGAGATAGCAAGTGTCTGGGTTTAGTCATCATCTAAAAAAAAGATCATTCTATAGATCTGAATAAAAATTCCCCTTTTCCCTTTGGTGAATGGGTCATATGGCTGACCTTATTAATAAGACCCATATATCGCTTTTGCTGATCATAAATGGCTTGTCAGAAATAATAGCAAACCCTGGTAAAGTTATAAATGCCACAGACACATGATCTAAATGGGGTTTTCCGCCCATGATGCTATATATAAGGTGATCAGCCTGCAAAGATAAATAGAGCGTGCTCAATTACAAGGTGTATTTACCAACTAAGCACTGACGGTAATGCCTACAGAATTTAATTTAGACAGCCAATGAGGAGACTATATTTTGGAACAAGCATGCCTATTGCACTGGATGCTAAATAAAGCCCAGAATTTGTAATAATGTTACAATAAAGAACACCCAGTAGATGGCTGCCCAATGGTGAAATGAGTGAGGGTTACTTTTATTTTGTAATGAGTTATTTGAATGGAACAATGTTAAAAAATATACAATAATAAAAAAATCGAATTCCATGTAGTCAATTAGGCAATATGTCTGGAGTCAGACATATGAAGAAATAAAGGGTAGTGCAGACATGTAGATGTGGTTTAGGACACAATATGACTTACTGTGACCTGTAAAAAAGACAGTACGTGTCTGAACACTGCAGCCTCTTTAGACAACAGGGTCTGTTTTCACAATCCACAGCAGGAGCGGGAGTGCTTATCTAGAATCAATTTTGTGGCAGTGACTGTCATAAATACAGAGGACGATCAATCTTCTCCAGTCCTGCGTTTGTCAAACAGCTGCCTGAAGCAGAAATGTCCTGTTCAGTAAGTCATACTGTGTCCTAAATCACATCAACAAGTGAGCACCAGATGGATGTTGTGTACGTGAGTTAAGAGAGGGTATGTGTTTAGAGAAAAAATTTGGTTGAGGACCACTTCTAGTGTTTGGCTGGTAACTCCAGTTCAAAACTAAAGAAGACATGAACACCAAACAAGTTTTAGTTCTATATTTTTAATGATCTGCAATACTTTCTTATTTAGAGTGTCTACTATAATGCTGTATACGTAATAACAATAGCCTACACATTAACGTCCTTGCTAAGAGGTATCAACAAGATTCAGGCCCTTTCCTGACCACACATTTATTGATTGGTTTGATGTGCTCATTAGTGACTGACCCCCATCAGCTAAACCTTCATTAACCCACACACAGAATATTTTACTGTGGTTAGACCTGAAGGGCAGGAGGCTATATGCCCTCTTTCTTAAAGGACTCCATTAGCCTACTGGGGCAGTGCACATCTCTGCTGACCCAATAATTATATCAGTGAATAAAAATATCAGTGGATATGGCACACCCTAGATCCTTACCGACAGTGATGCCATACTCTAAATTCCCCTCTATCAGTATCAAACATCAACAGCATCCAAAAATATCCCTAAAATATCCTTCCTGGTTGACCTGAAACGTGATCGTATACCGGCATGAATGACCCTCCTTGTGAGCAAAGTGGAGTATTCGGGGAATGCCCAAGCCAGCACTGACTGGCAGGGGAGATCACAGCGAGGGCACAGAAGTTAATACACACAAAAGGGCTTATGTTAAAAAGTAATAAATAATCCTAAAAGTCAATCAGGAAACCAGAAGGTTGCAGCTACATTAAGGGACTTTTTGTGCAAGCGAATGGGATGACTACATTCTATTAAAATTACCTTCAAATATTTTAGGTCCACTCCCTAGAGATCAGGCATTTGTAACACAGTTTAAAAGTAATTTGTTGTTTTATGCTTTGTTACTGGGTCGGTTTATTCAAGTGATTAATGATAATATATATGCAAGATGTTAACAAGTCATTTTTAAATAGGCTTTTAAACATGAATGTGGCTTTTAGTTTGGGATTGGTAGGTCTGTCTCCATTCAAAAGAGCCTGGCCTTGTGTAAGTGGAAATAACTGCCTGAGTGTATTGCCAAGGTTTCTTCCGAGTGGAAAGACTTTCCTATACCGGTTTTGGTGAAGGCAAGTACAAGCGTCCTCAAAAGAAGGATCTTCCCACACTAACGCAGATGCATTATCGGACAGCTCAACACACTTGGAGGAGAACACTAACTGCCAATTCTGTCACATCAGAGTTAATAGGTGTCCACACTGACTAACACTGTGTTGATTGATGGTGAAGGAAAGGGATACCAATTGTGTTCTTGTTGACGCCCAGCCACAGATGGCCGCTGTGTTGCCTGGGATCAAACTTGTAATCTCCTAAAGACTGAGCCAACACTCAAATAGTCGTACTACTGGGGAGACCTAAAGCAATTTTTAAGGGTTTTTTTAATTTCCATTGTCTGCTCCTCCCTTACATTCGTGGGCTTTTTATTTTACCTAACTGTTTTGAAATGTGTCCTGTTGTCACTGATATTGGTCATGTTGCACTATTGCTCTTCCAATATTAATACTTCAATGATGAAACAAAATCAGACACCTTTTTCTTTTATTTTACAAATTTCAAAGAAGACTCTGACAAGGTTTCAGATACTAAATAATAAAAAAAATCAAGCTTTAAAACAGGTGCTCTTGTTGTTTTTGTGTAAACAGAATGTACATGCCGGTACTGTATGGCATTTGAAATGAGGTTACCACATGTGAAACAACATGTGCCTTTTTTTCTAGCCTTCACTTCCCCTCATACGCCACATCTTAGTTCCATGTGGGAAAAAGATCTAGAGTATTCTCTGCTATGAAGGTAATGATTAATTCTTTAGACGTTTTCTTCAGAAAGATGTAATGTCCTTTTAAAAGCAGCCAAAAATCGACACTGTGTATAGAAACACAGAGGGCATTTTCATGATATATTGCGTGCAACGCCAAGATGTGGCGAGGTGGTGAGGTGAGGTGCCTGGCTCACAGAAGGGCAGAAAACACTGCAGACAAATAACTCAATCTGTACTCTTCACACACAAACACAAAACAAGACCAAAAGCTTCATGCATTGCTTTGCATTGCAGCTTGCATAATATGCTGCTTTTGCCACAAATGCCACCAAGGCTACATATTTGCATGTCTTCTGCATCGCTTGAAGGACGTTGGGGATTTCCCCACTACCCAACAGCAGAGCCTCGTCAAGAAAAAATACCCACTGTACACATGTACTACATCATAAAATACCAAGCACAACGTGCTATTATGGCATGGCCTATTCAGTACAGTGGTTCAGAACTATGACTGCCCATGCTGTGCCTAATAAAACTACCACTGCTTGCTTCTACTTTAGTTTGCTTAAAGGAAGCGTGGGGCCTGATGACGGTAGAATGACTCAACAGGAGGCTACAACACCGATCTGTCAAAGCATAGTTAAAAAGCCAATTTCATTAAAGAAGAGATTCCAACTATCTGCAGATTCAGCTTAAGTTGACTCAAGAAGCAAACGTTCATTAAGTGAGGAATGCACTGTCATGGAGACCAAAAGGTTGCTGGGTCCCTTGAAGGGAAGTAACTATGCTGCCTTCCTCTATGCTGCATCATGAAGGTTCAGATCTGCTGATTTTAATTATAAAGTGTGATGACAAGAGCCTCCTCCTTTTTAGCTTGAGCCAGACAGACTTTTTTCTTTAAATAATCAAACACTTCTGCTTTCTTTATGAAATTTTGACAATGTTTGCAGATATTTGCTTCTTCGTTTCCCATTTTCACCCAACAGCTCATCGCGCTCAAACACTTTTAGACTAAAATATGAAAACAGCTAGACAGACTATAAAAGGGCCCTCTATTTTGTAATCCTCTGATGCCTTGGAAAATATTTTCCCCACTTATAACATTTGTGTGGTTTTATTTACCAAAGACAGTCCAAGCCCATTTCAACATGAACATTTTCCAACCAATTTTATCACTTAAAACAGGTTGTTTGTTTACTGTGCCTTAAAGACTGAGTCATATAAATCACTTCTGTTCTGATTGGCTGCCTTCTATTGGGCCCAATTTAAAAGCGAACTGGGCCAAAACATTTCTTACAAGTTCAGTGTATTTTAGAAGGGCTAAATGTTGTAACAGATGTATTTAAATGTGTAAATCTAAGTTTTCATACATGTATAGTGGAGTGATATCTAGTTTTCCATGACAAAGGTCATTGAATCATTGAAGTTCTATGGCTTGACTTGGTTTTACTGAAACTGGGTACAATCATAAAAAGTCTCCATAACTATATAAAAAACTACAGTAACTATGCATTATGTATAAACAAACACAAAAGTAATGCCTACATTTAAAAAATACATGTGTAACACTGAAAGAGCACATATAGACCATTGTGTAATGTCCTTCAACTGGATCACAATCAGCACACCATCATGAAGTGCACAAGAAAAGAACCAGGCGGTTACAGAACACGGTACAAAATTCAGTTACGTTACACTGTGCAGACCCCACTTGGCCTGAAGTCAGGATTTTGACTCAGTTGACGGACAGGGTGTGAATACGTAATGCTCTGGGTGTTTTTCCAGGGCAATAAGACAAGCATGGGTTTCCAGATGTGAGGCTCTAGACTTTAAAGCCACTTCCTCATAAGCCTGCTTTCAGTCACTCTCGGGGTACTGATATAAAACACACTCATCATGCGCCGTTTGTAATGAACAGACCAGGGGACAATATAGACTTTGTGAAAGTGTCTGAAACCACATCAACTGCTTAGTAAAATATGCACTTCTTAACTGTAATGCAGATGTAAAGAATTGTTCTACTGCTCTCACTTGGCTGAGAAAAGCTGTTTGCGAGACTTGAACTTTCTTTGTGTTTGCAACGACTGGTGGACTTTTGGGGCAAATCTTAGAAACGTAACCTACTTTCCAGTGGAACTGAAATGGCAAAGATATGCCCTATGCAAGCACGTGCAGCTCACAAGCAGCTGAAATGAAATTAAAGCTGCTGCTCCACAAACTCTGAGGGATGAGTTCCAAGGTACAATTACATGCAGAATCCCTGACCATTATGGAGACGAGAGGTCTTAAAATGGGAAGATCTCCTAAAGAGAAACATATGGGGTCTAAATTAGATTAGGGGGTTACTGGGAGCCCTGCAGTGTTGACTACAAACACAGTACTTAACAATATAATGCAGTATGCGCTCAGGAAAATGGAATATGTCTACATGCGGCAGCATTTGTGGATGAAACATGGAGCTCTAAATTCCTTCATACTGGAGTCATATGATCATGTTAAGATAGGCAGGATTCCTGATTTTCTTGTGCTTACAGGATTCTGGCTGCAACAGAGCCTGCTTGGCTTTCTCAAAAATCACCTGCAAATCCAGGCTGCAAATCCACACAGTTTAGGCAGATGTCTAGGGAAAGACTGCAGTTATGTGCTCCCAAAAGATAAGAAAAGAATGCAAAATTTGTGAAGGGACTGCAAGTCTCACAGTGTGCCCGAAACCGCGCACTTGCGCACTTTTAGTGCGCTATTTTAGGGCGTAGTGCGCCGACATTGAAAACCGAGCTAAAAGTCAGTGCACTGAAAGTACCCAGAAAACGCAGTGCAGAACGATGCACATGATGCACTAAATGGGCGCCATTTTGACCACGTAGCGGAGGGGGCGGGACTTTCAATGTGTTTGAGTTGGATAGTGGCGGCAAACGGTGAAATATAAGCCCAAGCGGAGGCAGCTGGTTTGTATAAATGTGAGTAATGTTAATAAAATTATTTTACTGATGTGCAAAGCGGTAAAACCGGCAGATATTTGGGCGTTTAGGACAGCACTGACCCACAGCAGTGCACACTACAGAAGGCAGTGCGCAATGTGCACTATGCACTAAATCTCAGTGCACTGACGGTAGTGCGTGATTTCAGACACACCTTCAGTGTAATTCATCCAAGCAACTTAGTTCCCAGGTGATGCTTTAGGAGATCACAGTGAATCTCCTCAAATGATCATGAAAAGGAGGAAAGTAACGAAAAGAGGTTGATGGTGTTGTTCAAACCTAGATTACTAAAGATTTTTACAAAGAATTTGTACAGCAATTTATACACAGAATGCTATAAACAGGAAATCACAGCTCCTGATGCCAGAGTTAAAAGAGATGAGGTGGTTTTGATGAGGAACTTGGCTAAAGGTGACCGCTGTCGCCACAGTCACGATGGCTGACAAAAGTGTGACTGAAGGACTTCCCAGACCGTGGGTCCTGTAATACATGCTAAACCGAACATGAAAACAGTAATGTATGAAACAAACTTTGGCTGCATTACTTTATAGGGCTGAGATATAAATGACAATCCGGAAATCAGGCCTTCTGATCATGTGCGAGTTTATCTCAGTTAAAACTCTTCAGAGAGTCTCAAATGTTACTATTTCTTGTTACTCTACATTGTTGCACTGGTACTGTGGTCATACAAAAATACAGCTTTAAAGTTTTAGAATTGTTACTAAACCCCCCCCCCCCCCCCAATCATCTTCAATCCAGTTTGCACAAAATAAATTAGTTTTACAGGCTTTTAAAACTATTTTCAATAATTCACTGTATTTTTAGAGTATATTCTGGAGAATATTATTTTATATTGTTCTTGTCTTTGTGTGACACGTGCGTCGGTGTGTGCATAGCATGAGCAACTTCTTCTGGAATCAGTAAAGTTTTCTGATACTGATTTGTTTATTGTTATTTAAAGTATACATTTGATCAAAACACTATAAACAGAAAAGCAAACTTTCAGTCCGCTTGCTCGGTCAGATAAGTTAATGTTCTACCCAGATTATGCTCACAGAAGATAATTGTTGCAGTATTCAGGAAACAAGTGTTAACCATCATCTGATACGGTCATATATTTGGAAAATACACTGGTGTTGAAGTCTATCAATGTTTATCAGCACTAAGCTCAGTGGGTTAGGGATTTTGTTTTTACCCGAATCTGACCAAACCTGCAAACTGCTGGCTTTTGCTTGTATAGCGATATAATCCAATTTTATTGAGCAAGAGGGAATGTTTTCTCATTTAGTGTCTGTTTCAGAAAATACTTGCACAAAACACCCCGAGCTAAAGAGAAGTTTTGTAAGGTGGCACTGCACAACCTAAGCCTTTACTTGTTTTTAACTTTGCTTTGACTGGGCTCAATCATCACTAGTCAAGTCAAGTAGGTTTTTATCATCATTTCGACCTTATACACACAGTACACACACACGAAACAGTGTGCCACAAGGATCATGGTGCAGAACAGAAAAGAATAGAACACCACAAGACCACAAGCACAGACAAAAGGGTGCAAGAAAAACCCAAGAGCAACAGTACAACTAGACCAGACAACCTACAATAACTACAGCCTGGATGAATACAGGGTTTTGACAGGTACTGTATACTAGCAGCAGAGGACTGTGTGCAAAAAATGCAGAACAGCATCTAACAGCAATGAATATGATTGTGCAAATACTTGTGGCCTCTTCTGTCTAGGCCAATAAATAAGATGACAAAATAACAAAATATTGAAAAAACCTACTGTCAACACTACATAATACATGCATTGAACAAAAACCACAATTGCAAATTGATGATCAAGCTGATGATTAGCTGTTTTTAAAATAACTTTTACGATGACTATAATTATGATGACCTGGCCTAATGAATTATAAATAAGAGGGAGATGTGTGATAAATATTTATAGTTCAGTAATGTGACCTGCCCCGCCCACAATGCCTAAATATTCGAACAATCAGACCTGAACCTGCCTGAACCACGCATCACTATTAACCACGCATCACTATTAATACTATTTAAGGTATTGGATATTAAAGAGTTTAACTTTAGAGTACTTTTTTATGGAATGCTTCCTAAACTGCTGTCACTGTTTGGTGGCCAGGCTCACTTGCACATCTACAAATTGTGGCTATATCTCTGAAGCCACAGGCCAGAAGACAGGAGTGTGAATGAGGTTTAAAGTCTAAATATTTAATTAAGACTCAATATTAACAATAACGGTGAAATCATTTTCTGATATCCCCGACAGGACCTGAGTCGTTAAAGGTTTTTGCATTCCAGGTTGTGAACAGCTGTTGGATTCTCTAACAGAGGCATTAAGAGGGACTCACACACCACAGCTAAGAATTGTGAACATGATTCACACATGACCTCATTCAGTTAGACTCACCACTGTTATGGTGATAGTGTGTCATTTTTGACTGTACAGAAACAAGAGACCAGTGATAAAGTCAAGGAGAGGTTTAGCACTGATGATAATGAATGGTAGTGAATGTGGCTGCCATGCATTGTGTGTATGTGTGTGTGTAGCTCAAGAGCTTCAATGGGCCCATAGAAGGCAACTTTAGACCTCTATTCATCATATACCCATGAGACGTGGTTTTAAAGTAAAGGCCAGCATGAATAAACTTTTCAGGAGGAAACCCTAGCAGTTACAAACCTTTAAACCAACAGGCTGATTAGTTCAAAATGATTTTTTGTTGAAAATGCAAATATTAGTTGTAACAGCAGTTTAGATTCATTCATTCATACTTCAGGAAATTAGGCCCCGAACAAAGGTCCAACAGAGACGACCCACATGCATCACTTAACCATGTTGTTTTTAAGTCTTTTTAAGAAAGAAATGTGTGGCTAGTATGAAATAGCAAATTCTAAAATACAATATTTAATTATTACAATACATTTAAATGTTGTCATTGGTAACATAGTCTGCATTGCATTAACACTGGAAACTGGATCATCAGGAGTGGGCCATCAGTTTCTTATTGCAATGTCATACCAGTGACGTGAGAAATCACAGCTGCACATGTGCAAATGAGATTAATCCTATTACATCACTTCCACTGCTTCTTGTGAATCCAGACAAAGCACAACACCCCCACCCACCCTAACCCCTACAGTGCTCCAGGTTTAAGGCTACACTCAATCTATATTTCAGATTGAGTCCATTTGAAAGATGATCCATTGAGTTTATATGAAGTTACTTATTTCGTGGTCAGTACTAACCAGGGGCAGGTGAACGGTCCGCCATCTGCCCCTGACAGCTGACCAGAACGCCTCTTTCTGAACGTCATCATTAAACGTACATTAATTAAAAGAGATTGATGAATTGTTTCAGTGCAGAGTGTCGACTGTCAGTGACACAATGATTCTTTACAACTGCAGAGCCCAACGGCCGCCTGTGGGATTTAGGTGAGGGGATTAAAATTCACCTGCAAAGAAACGCTGGTGACACCCAACACAAGAGAGGGTGGTCTTCAAAAACAGTTTTAAATACTCTTCAGATACAAGACACACATCCGAGGCAGTGATCGTGCTTTGTTTGCTAATAAATACTAATACTAATAAATACTGAAATCGTCAAATATCCATTCAAATACTGAATGGATGAAAACGCTTCCAGACGCATTATCCCCCCATTGATACCGAGAACACCGAGTACCAATGTGTCAAACACCTCGTTTAGCGTAAATCCACACCTGCAAACACTCCTAGGAAGACTGACCAAGTACTCACCCTATTGATTATGTGACCTGGACCGTTTTCTTCAATTATCAGACCCGTCCTGTCGTTTACCTTCTCCTCCTGTGCAGGTTTTCCTAATTTCCACCTGTGCTGGAGGTGTCCGTCTATCTATCCGCTCGTCTGAGTGTCCGTCCCTCCGAGAGGCAGCGCTGAGATTTAGAGCTGTAGAAACTGTGGACAGGACGAAGAGAAAAGAAGAAACGCAGACCTAAACCCTTAAATATGCTCCGGGGAGGCTGCACCACACCATACCACACCACAGAAAGACCTTAGTGCCTGCAGCAGAGAGAATAGGCAGACTCCACACGCACTGAACACTCCCATCTACAGCACAGCAGGTGCAAACGTGAAAACAGCGCCCCCTGCTGAATGCCGCTGAACAGCACAGCGCATCCCAGTAAAACTGTCCCGAAAACAGAAACAGCTTTGAATTATTCACACAGGCCCTCTGTGAATGAGGCACTGGTCTCATTTAAGGTTTACTACATCAATACATGTATTAAATGAGTATGTTTTTTGTTTAAATGTGTAATGTACAGCATCTAATTCATAACTGCCATATGCTGAAAAATGAGCTCCATTCACCCAGAATGTAAAAACTAAAGACAACTATAAAAAGAAACGTATCCACAGGCATTTGACTCTAACCTAATTGAATTTAGATTGAAACACATGTACACTAGGGGTGCTGAAGAAAACTTAATCTTGATGTGAATCATTGGTTTGTGTACTTGTCTGGGCCTAGCATCATATATATAATGGCAACAATTACCTTTCACTTACTATATAGCAGTGTTTCTTTTCCTCATTAAGATTTGATTCCTAATCAGTACCTCATGAAGCAGATTGAGGTGTGCTTGTGTAAGAATTGAACAGACACTCATGGAATGGTTGTCATTCTCGATAGATGGATAGATAGATCGATCTAAAATACAACTTGAGAAAACATTATTTATTGAGCAAAGAAAAAATGTACACAGGTATTCCACAATCACTTTTTACATACATTACAGCTGAAATAACCTACACACAAATGTAGGGAATCCACACATTTCTGGCACTGCTGTTGTACAGGGACTGTATCAAATAAATAAACATGTCTTCCTTTCATGCTCATACAACTCAACTCACAGATCAAACAGTTTTACAGAAAGATGTGCGAAAAATAAGTGTTCAGACACACTTGTTTGTGTACAAACAAATGTGAAGTAAAGCATCCAGCTACCTATCTGCCCTTCAGTCACCACTCAAATCACCTCATAAAACAGAGGGGAAAAATGGCAGTGCGCACAGTTTAAGACCCTGGTCATGTCTGTTAAATGACTTATGAATGCAAGAGAGCCAGACAAAAAAGTATCATCTCAGAGCAGATTCAGAGCATCAATTAGTCATGGAATTACAAAGGTTTGTTTTATATTTAATGACAAATCATATACATCTCTTTTTTAAACACATACTGGCTCCTCGTCACAGTCGAGAGAAAGTTCCCACAGGACATCTATAGAGCTGGGCTTAGATGATGTATGAATTATTCCATTTGTAAGAGTCTTTGAGAGAACTGGGATTAGGACAAGTCACGCTTTTTTCCTAGGTGTGTCACAGTAAGGTACGTTCTCCAAAAGAAGATCCTTTCGGGGCCGCAGCACTGCACATAAAAACAGTACAGATGGATTATAACAGACACTATTCGCCTCCAATCCATTAATACCATGTAATCAAGGAATGGGTATTGAGAATTGGTACTAAATTCGTTCTGGTTCCTGACTGGTCAATATTTATGCAACTTTAATGCATTCTAACAGAGTTGCATTTTCAAATGGTTGATGCTAGATTTGATTTGGGGGAGAGTGAACCATCATACATTTTTAGCGACTGCTCCTCCCTCATTACATATACAGGAAACCCAGGGGAAATGATTAGACTGATATTACCCCATAAAAGTCATAATTAAATAACTTCACATCTTTTATGTCAGTGACCCCCAACCCCCGCGCCACGGACCGGTACCGGACAGTTGGCTGCACAGGAAAAAACACAACTTGCTGTTAATAAAGCTGCAAGTACACATTGAATTTACGTTTATTATTATTTTAAAGATACCCCATTTTATACGCATCATTTATTTGTATAAATACGTATATTTATCTGCCACTCCTTTAAGGCCTGGCCGTGAAAATAGTTTCTGATATTAAACCGGTCCGTGACCAAATAAAGGTTGGAGACCACTGTTTTATGTTATCTTTACTTCTGCACCAAATTTTAGAGAGCAATATCACTAAGCGTTTCGGTAACTGCTGGTATCGAATAGCACTATCAGTACTGATTTCTGTTTCAGCAAAATCATAACGATACCCATCACTAGCATTAAATCTGCAAAAACAAACATACCAAGTTTTTTTTCTCCAACATGCTCTGCCTGCAAGACATTTTCACGCAGGATTGTCTCGACAGCTATGCCCATCTTGATCATCTGCACAAAACATAGTAGAATTGTAACACCCCAAAACATTTCGGGTTAAAAAAAGGTTATGGGTTTATTGTGGATACTTCAGTTCACAGGATTCATAATAAAGCCCTTAAAAGTAAGAAGCAACATCAAAATAAAACCACATTTCAGTAAAAAAAAAAAAGCTGGAAATAATCAGGGAAGTAATAGAATTTTAGTAGGTAATAGCATTAGGACATACCTCTTGCACATTTTCTTGTGATGTTTCAGCCTTGTTTTTCTTAAATTCCTCATTTATCTTTAACCTGGCAGCTGCATTTCGGGAAAGAAAACTTTAATTAAACACAGAAATAAAGGCCACAACTTGGCCAACCACGGACTTCTTTACTCGCAAAAATCGCTCTGAACATTTTCTCGGATATGAACAGCTCACCTTTTTCACCTTGTCTAATAATAACAATAACAATAATATTAAGAAGGTTAGAAGGTTATCTGGTATTGAAATCAAGAAATAGTAACATTTGAGAGGTAGGAATTAGAAATTATGACGAACACCAACATACCCTTGGGAGTATGCAATGTGTGTTTGGAGGGCAATAGCAATCCAATGACATTTTCTAAACTACCAGGTGTGGAACATTATGCAACACGGTCTGTATATTTGCAGTATATAAAATACATTCAAAGCAAGTCCAGAAACAGTTAAAAAAGGATCACAAGAGCCAGCAGACTTGGGCACTGATTCTAAAACATTTCACCAACCTGTCAACGCCCTCTCATCTTCTTTAAATACGGACATCCGTGTTCGATGGAGGGCTTTAAACACACGAAGCACCTGCAAAATACAGTTTATAATACATGCAGTTAACTTTCACACGTAAAACACCTTCTTAAAACATTGAATTGTGTGTCAGCAGTAAGAACAGAAAGGACATTTCACCCTCTGAGGGAACTTTTATGTAACTTCACCGATGTACCCTTATATCTTAACAGCAGTATATACGTTTATATAGACTCAAGTGGTGATATTGCACACGGTAAAACTACGGCACATAAGATATGAAGTGATTAGACACCCGTTAGAAAAGGGTAAACAAAACCTCACCACTGAACAAGTAATACAAACGTACAAGCAACCTAACCTTCAAGCGTGTCCCCATCTTCAACGTGCACACCTCTTTCTTGTGAAACTGGAAAACGCTGTCCTTTCGCTGGCCCAGACAGCGCCACCACCAGTCCCGGAGAGGGGTTACTACACTTTCAAGGCAAACATGCAGTGAACACAGCTGTTTGAAACCACACCTCTCAGTAAAGCCCCCGGTGCAGCGTAGGTTGTGCCGTTGGTGAGAATACATTGGGGTAAATTGTGCCATTGATTATTGAAGTAAATAACGTTGCACCTATTAAAGGCAGCAGCTCTATCAAGGGAGGTTGCTTCAGGAGTGTGGCATGACAAATGGTGGCGTGCCTCCTAGAAAAGATTAAACGTTTCTTAGCAGTATTAGCATTATTAGAATATCTCTTAATTGGTCCCTTATTGAGCGACTGCAGTTTAAATTCAGATTTACATAAGCAGAAGCTATATGAACAATCTGCAGGATAATAACTGATAATGAGCATTTCCTGGAGAAATAATAATTAATGTTCCATATTACCTCATCTTAATAATTGCACACTTAACCCAATATCAACAAAC
Organism: Brachypetersius altus; assembly: GCA_037974465.1. Classification (NCBI taxonomy): domain Eukaryota; kingdom Metazoa; phylum Chordata; class Actinopteri; order Characiformes; family Alestidae; genus Brachypetersius; species Brachypetersius altus. The sequence goes on along the minus strand of JBBPDB010000036.1, from coordinate 3,393,344 downwards.
ACTTGTATCACATCAGCAACATTCTTTAAGCAGAAGATGGTTTCAATCAATCGACCTCTAGGTTATGGGCCCAACACGCATCCACTGCACCACTCTGCTAGCCTCCCGCAGGCCTAGGGTTTTAAAATCGAGTTCCGGGGCCACTGGAGAGTTAAAGCAGGATTTGAAGCTATCACAATTATTTTACAAATACATCTCCTAAATGTAGCAGCGGAGAGACATAAGGATTGCGTGTGAAATTTTGCCTTTGAGTCACTACTTGAATAAAGGACTTCCTGGCATCATGCCATAATAAAGCTGGTTCTTAGCAGAGGATGGTTTTAATTCATCGACCTCTGGGTTATGGGCCCAGCACGCTTCCGCTGCGCCACTCTGCTGATCATGATGGGACTCGAACCCACAATCCCTGGCTTAGGAGGCCAGTGTCTTATCCATTAGGCCACTGGGGCTCAGGAAAAGCTTCCACAGTACACTGACACGGCTCTCTCATTACTGACACTCACTGGAGCACTGCACAATTGACAAGAACATTCAGGAACTCACTGGAATTCAGCACAGCCTTCTTATAAAGCCTGAGCTGCTAACACTGCTCCGGTCCAACCGAAAAGAGCATCAGCTGCATCAGACAGAGCAATCGAGAGTAA
>JBBPDB010000036.1:3354199-3372133 GCA_037974465.1 Brachypetersius altus | reverse complement strand
GTGTGGCGTGTGAGCGTGTGAAGACAGTCAGATGCGTGTGTCTCACGCTCATTGCGTGAGACTTGAGAGCCCTGCTATGTTCATGGTAGGAGCTATGGAACTTCATATGAGACCATGACAAAAAAGTTAAGACTACACCACAATAAATTTCAAGACCTTTTCCACGCTCTCTGCATCTTTAAACAACACAAAGCCGAAGCCTCTGGACCGTCCGGTCATTGGATCCAGTTTCAAGGTGCAGTCCACAACCTCCCCAAACTTGGTGAAGTAATCCTTCAGGTCCTTCTTTGTGGTGTCCCAGCTCAACCCTCCAACAAACATTTTCCTGTAGAAAGAAGTAAAAACAATGAGAGGACATCACGATTGCTGTCGACTTATTTTCTTTCACTTGGTAAGGAAGGCTTTAGATCCCAGTATGACTACAAATGGCTGAGATTTACTGGCCTCTGTGTATGACCCAAAAGCATTTTTGCAATAATCTTTGCATGTTGTTTCCTTTAAGTAACAGAGGAAGTGAAGATATGATGTCAAGAGATGCAGCCTGCCCCTGGTGTCAAATATGAGGATGCTTTTGCATGTAACAGTCATTGATTAACCTGTCGGTCTGGCTTCTTTAAAAACGCGAACATAAAGCACTGTGGACAATTTTTTGTATGAAACCTGACAGTATAACAACTAAAATGTTATACAACACAACATAAGAGCTGCTTCAGCGTTGTCACAATATATGAAAACAGCAATTCATCTGTACTCAACTCACTCAAAACACAAACCAACGTATTATTCCAAAACAAACGAGTAGCAGAGATGTGTGTTGTTCTGAGAAATACTCATAAAATACAAATATTAGGACCCCAACTGGTTAGGGCTACGTAGAAAAATAACAGCTGGCTAACGTTAGCTTAGCGTTACAGCCAAAGTTTAAGCTTAATAAAAGTCTGTCTTTAGGTAAACCAGCTACTCATGAACTCAATTAACGTGAGACGAAAATGAGCTCTTGTCTAAGTTACAAAAACTGAAATTAAATGGCTATTGGTACAACATTTTTGGTTTTCTTGCAACCAAGCGGCTACACTAGCTAAGCTAGTCCGTTAGCAGGTACAGCAATGCTAAAGAAGGATCCACTCACCCTTCATCTTCCTCGTTTTTGCTCGCATCAATCTTTGATCCTTCCACTTCTGCAGACCCACCATCACCACCGGCACCCATCATCTGGTCCTCGGGGTTCTCGGTGCCGTCTTCTCCCATCTTCATGGTCGGATCGTCCATACTGAACTGATCTTCCGACATTTTTGGGTAGCTTTTCGAGCTGAAACCGTTAAAGTACTGACACGTACGCCCCCGTAAGAGTCGTCAGCAGGCGTAAACGAGTTCTTTACGGTCCTTTTTTAGCTTCCCGGTGAGGAAAAAACTGGCCGAAAATGATCTAGAAACGATGCAAGAGAGAAGTATATTTCTCCAGCTGTGAACGCCTGGTTGCCACACACCGGCGCTCTCGCACAAAATGGTGGAACGACGGTTGCTGCTGCAACCGCGTCATTTCAAACCTCAACACATTTATACTACATTCATTGCCAGTTTTCCGAAATTTCACGGATTCAATCAAGTTTAAGCATGCAGCTATGGTTACCAACAGACAGATACTTGCACTTTTAGTCCAAATACACATCCATTATAAAATAATACGGGCCTCGTATATTGGCATAATGTGGCCAAATGTATTGGGACGCGGGACCATTACACCAACAGGGGCTTGACGGGGATGATGTGGCAACAGGGGATGATTTTGCATTCACAGACTTTAATATGGGGTCGTCCCGCCTTTGCATCTAGAACACTTTCAACGCTTCTTGGATGGCTTTCCATAAGATTTTGGAGTGTTTCTTTCATTCTACAGAGCATATGAGATTAGGCAATGATGTTAGACGAGAAGGCTTGGTTCTCTCATCTCCGTTACAGTTCATCCCAAAGTGGGTTGATATCACAGCTCTGTGCGGATCGGTCAAGTTCTTCCACAACTAATTCATTCAACAATGTCTTCATGGACCTAGCTTTATGCACTGGGGCGGTCATGCTGAAATGGAAAAGGGCCTCCCAAAAATCACAACTTTGTAAATATGGCATTGTCCCAAAAGTGTCGTGTTTTAGTGAAGCATTACAAAAACCCTTTACTGGAAGGAGGCCTAGCTCAATCCCCGAATTGAGATGTGTCCCAGTACTTTTTATTCACTTCAGCCAACTCATGTACAGCTTTTAGGAGCCGCTCTCCTTGGGATTGGTGCCGTTTTGTACGGACACAATTTTGCCGTAATAAACACAATACAAATGTATGGTTTTGATACCCCAATTTAATATTCCCTTTATCCAAAACTGAAGGAAAAAAAAAACAAAAAAAAAAAGACATTACCAAAATGAAGATTTAAGAACACACCAGCACAAACCCTATAGGCTCTATTTTAACAACGCACAGGATAAGAAACTTGGAAAACAAAATATTTACAAGGTCAGACATGTTAAATGTCTTCATCTTCAGAGTACAACCAAACAAAGGTATTTTTAAAATCAAGACGCTCTTTGATTAAGAAGGACAGGGTATCCACAAGCTGCCTCCGGGGTACAAACTGTCAGCCAGCCTGCTCACCTACAAGAGAGGAGACAAAACAGCCTTTAATTATTTTTTAGAATGCAAGCATTTCATTGAATCACCTCCATGTTTCTCTGTTTAACTTCGTGAGCTGTTGACTTTAAGCTATTAAAGTTCACCATTCAAGATTAAAGATCATATGTACAACTTGGGAGTTTCAGAAAGCAGCTCTTCAGCCAGCAAAAGCTTCTGCTCCTCTGGGTTGGTGGAGAATCTCACCAATCGGAGCGCTTCAAAATAAGATTTTCACTATCCTAACAATTTTATGTCTTTCAGCCAGTCAGTAACTGTCTTAAGAGATCATTGTTTGCGTCAGCTTTTTATGGCTTCATTAAACTGGTTTACATATGATCTTCATCAACTATGTTTTACGGAAAAGGCTTGAGGTGTACCATTTGAAGTTCTCTATGGATTCTAAAGGAAAAGCAAGCATTATGAGTTTCTGCAGTTTACGGGGTTGTAGACCGTTTATAGGAAAACAAAAAGAAAATCATTGAAGCTCCAGAACTGAAATACAAGAACACTAAAATTAATAAAAGAGAATACAACACAGTCAAAATCACTTAGGTTTCACTGTTAAATACCTGTAAAAAACCCATTTTATAAAACTGTTAAAGAAAACATCAACAACTTAAGGGAAAAAACGAGCAATCTCCTTTTTTATGTTGTTTTAACGCTGGTACAGGAAGTTTGAAGAGACCATACCACAGGACAGCGTTTTCTTGTGCATGCCGTGCTCTCTGCCCGCTATGTGCGACGCCCAGAGAATTTCGTGGTCAGGTGACACACGGCCTGCAATGAAGTCCCCCGCTGGCAGGTACAAACAAGGTACAATAATCAGAATTAGGGAAAGGATGGAAAAAAATAAGGAGGTGCCCTTACTCTGTACCCTTTAGCAGTACTTTACCTGTTAGTATTGCTATCAACTCTATGTTATTTCCTTATGATCACCTGTTAAAAAGCAAGGAGGAAAATGGGAAAAAAAAATCTACAGAAAAACGCTTATGTTTTTCTGGAGAGCTTTAAGAAAAAGGCACACCACTACACAAGCATTAGCAATTAAAGATCTATAGACATGTCCTCAAATTTCCCAAAACGAGGCGCATGAATATGCATACCACTTGTTTTTAGGAGAGTCAGTGCTGTCTATTGATCTTTAAATTGGTAAATGAGACCAAATGGAAGGGCCAGGCTACAGTCTTACCATAAATCTTGACGGCTCAAGTCATTTTGTCAATATGGCTGGTAATTGTTCTGATGGTTTCCACCCTCTCTGGAGGCCTTCCCATAACTGCTCGGTTGACCTATGATTAATACAAACATTTGACTTTAAGACAGAGGCAAGTTAATTAAATGGCTTAAATCACCACTGAAACAATCACTTTTTAAAAGCACAATTTGGATTTACCATTGTACTCGTCGTATCCTTGACCATATCCGTAATTCTGATAGTTGTAGCCTGAATAGTCATACCCAGCATATCCATTATATCCCTGGTTGTATCCATTACCGTAACCGCCATAGTTCTGCCCATAGTAGCTGTTATAACCTTGGTTGTAGCCTTGTCCTGCACACAGAGAAGCAAGTGGTAAAATTAGGGTAAATCAAAGGCTAAATAAGGCTCTCTGAGAAACGTTTTTGTTTTGTTTGTTAATTTCTTTGCAAATGGCTTCAAAGAGTCAAATACCTCCTCTTCCACGACCCCTGAAGCCACCTCTTCCTCCAAAGCCCCTGTCACTTCTGTTCTGCTGCTGTCTGTAGACTTCTTTAGGCTGGGCAACTTTAATTTCACACTATAAAAAAAGCAAACAAAGCAACAGTGAAAATGAGCAATGTACATAAAAAAATAAGAGTATATTGCATGTAAATATGGATGTGATGAACAAACCTTTCCAGTTCCGACTTGGTGGTATCTGTTCTCTAAAAGTTTCTGAACAGGTTCTTCCAGAACATATGTTACAAAACAGAAGCCTCTCCTCTCGTTTGTCTTACTGTCCACAGGGAGCTCAATGTTTTCAATCTATCGATAACAAAATGTGTTAAGAGCAGCTGAAAAATCTTGATTGCAAATGTAACAGAACTTACAGGACATAAATGCAACCCAACACACTCAAGCAGCTTGCAACACTGCAAGCAACTTCTACCAGTTAATTCATGTAGGTACTCTGAGTACTAGAGCAAAAAAACTGTCAACCCCTGGCATAAGCACACTTCTATACCCATTCACTCTAATTCTGAAGACAGTCACCCCATCCATTCAACCTACATCTCCATAAGCTCCAAAATATTCCCGGATTTGGTCCTCAGTTGTATCTGGATGGAGACCACCAACAAAAACCTTCTTGGGAGGTTCCTTCCCCTTCATGGCTTTGGCTCTCTTGGGATCAATCAGTTTACCATCCAGTTTGTGTTCCTTTAGTTCCAGAACCTTAACACAGATTGAAAGTGTTAAAATATAACAAACCAAGTAAGAAAAAATTCACTTGCGCAAATTTCTCATTTGTGTCTTTTTAGACTCTGCTATTGCAAATCCAACTGATTTGCTTTCATCTGCAGTAGGTTAACCCCAATGTTTATTCAAAAACTCACCCTGTCCACACTTTCTGCATCCTTGAAGAGCACAAACCCAAAGCCTCTGGAGCGGCCAGTCATGGGATCTGTTTTGATAGTGCAGTCCAACACCTCTCCAAACTTGGACAGATAGTCTGTAAGGTCTTTCTTGCTGGTGTCCCAGCTGAGTCCACCAATAAACATTTTCCTGTAAAACACATGAAAGTCGATTATACATAAACATATCAGTTTTTTCTAAATAACCAGGTACCGATTTGATTTGAAAAAGAAAACCAAAGACACAGACTCCCTTTAAAATTAACATCTATAAGCATAACTAGTTAAGAGAAACGACAACTTCTACCTGAGGAACAAAAACGAGTGTTATAAAAGGAGCAGATGGCCAGCGTAGCGATGCTCCGGTGCAAGTCCTTTAACAGCAGAGCCACTGACTTCGGAGAATTAAAGCTCATCACATGGACAAAAATATTTCATCACTCTGAAAAATCTCTTAATTCGGGGTTTCAACCAAGCCCTTCACTTCCAGTGAAGAGCATTTTTGATGTTTAAGCAAACCGAATGGAGGGGAAAAGCTAAAAGAGAAAGAAGCAGCATTCCAAGACATTCTGGACAACGCTATGCACTGTGGACAATTTTGTGAATGAAGGCCCTTTACTATTCCTAGTGCACAAAGCAAGGCCCAAAAAGACATGGTTGGAGGAGTTCGATGTGGAAGAAGCACCGACCTGAACCCTATCCCAACACCTTTGGGATGCACTGTAACGGAGCATGCGAGCCAGGCCTTCTCGTCCAACATCAGTGCCTGACCTCATAAATGCTCTACAGAACGAATAGCCACAAATTCCCACAGAGATGCACTAAACTCTTGTGGAAAATATTCAGAGTGGAAGCCATTATAGCTGTATGTATTCGAATGAAATTTGACTACAATCCCTGTTGGTATAAGGGCCTGGCGTGCCAATACTTTTGTCCTGTAGTGTATCTACATTGTGAAAGCACTCGGCTAGGCCGGGTGTGTGGTAGGCCTCGGTTCACTCACCCGTCATCCTGTTGATTTCTGCTCGCGTTTATTTTGGATCCTTCTGGAAACTCGTCGGTGCTGAAGTCGATAGCTTCCTGTTCCCCTTGCATTTTAAGATAAATACGACCGTGCAACGATCTCTATTGAGTTTGTTACAGCTACGATTAAGTCTTTAAAAATGTCGACAACGCTCAGACACACACGGCCACGGCTGATAAAATGGCTGACGAGATTCAGTGACGCAACCAGTAAAGGCGGGAGGAGAAGAGGGGCGCGGCCTAAAAGGGCTGCGTCCCAATAACGTGTTCCTTCATTAACACTTATTTTCTCTTTTATAAATACACAGACAGCAGGGTCTGCTTTATTTATTTATTGAGTTTTTCATTCATTCATTTATTTCTTTGCTTGTTTGTGCTTTGCTTGTTTGTGAGCTGAAACTGAAACTGATAATGTTATGACTGCACAGAGACAAAGACACACAGAGACACACAGAGACAAAGACATACAGAGAGAAGAACAATATAAAATAGTCTATAAAAATTTAGTAAAACAAAAATCTGTAGAAAGAAAAACTCAATATGAAATACACTTTGATATATACACAAATGCTGGGTATTAATAGAACCCCAATTCCAATTAAGTTGGGACGTTGTGTAAAATGTAAATAAAAAACAGAATACAATGATTTGCAAATTCTTTTCAATCTATATTCAACTGAATACACTACAAAGACAAGATATTTAATGTTCAAAGTGATAAACTTTGGGTTTTTTGCATATGTTCACTCATTTTGAATTTGATGCCTGCAACATGTTCCAAAAAAGCTGGGACAGGGGCATGGTTACCACTGTGTTACATCACCTTTCCTTTTAACAACAATAAGCATTTGGGAAGTGAGGACACTAATTGTTGAAGCTGTGTAGGTAGAATTATTTCCCATTCTTACTTGATGTAAAATAGTCTGGGGTCTCCATTGTATTTTGCGCTTCATAATGCACCACACATTTTCAGTGGGAGACAGGTCTGGACTTCAGGCAGGGCAGTCTAGTACCTGCACTTTTTTACTATGAAGCCACACTGTTGCAACACATGCAGAACGTGACTTCACATTGTCTTGCTGAAATAAGCAGGGACATCCCTGAAAAAGACATTGCTTGGATGGCAGCATATGTTGCTCCAAAACCTGTATGTACCTTTCAGCATTAATGGTGCCTTCACAGATGTGTAAGTTACCCATGGCATGGGCACTAAACACAACCCATACCATTCCAGATGCTGGCTTTTGAGTGCTGATAACAATCTGGATGGTCCTTTTCCCATTTAACCCGGAGGACACGATGTCTATGATTTCCAAAACCAATTTGAAATGTAGACTTGTCAAACCACAGAACACTTTTCCACTTTGCGTCAGTCCATCTCAGATGAGCTCGGGCCCAGAGAAGCTGGCGGAGTTTGATATATGGCCTTCACTTTACATAGTAGAGTTTTACCTTGCACTTGTAGATGTAGCAACAAACGGTGTTAACTGACAATGGTTTTCTGAAGTAGACCTGAGCCTACATGGTAATGTCCTTTATTGAATGATGTTGATTTTTAATGCAGTGCCGCCTGAGGGATCGAACGTCTCCAGTGTTGGTATTCGGCCTTGCCACTTATGTGCAGAGATTTCTCCGGAGTCTCTGAATCTTGCGATGATATTATGGAAAGTAGATGATGAAATCCCCAAATTCCTTGCAATTGTACATTGAGAAATGTTGGAGATGCTCCTTTTATACCCAATCATGACAAACACCTGTTTCCAATTAACCTGTGTCCCGTGGAATGTTCAAAACAGATGTTTTTTGAGCATTCCTCAACTTTCCCAGTCTTTTGCTGCCCCTGTCCCAGCTTTTTTGGAACATGTTGCAGGCATCAAATTCAAAATTAGTATACAAATGTTAAAACCATTGCACATACAAAGATATTGTACATAATGATATTATTTAGCAACAATTTAGAAAAAGTAATGTCTGTAAATAAATATTTGACATAATTTTTGGGCTCCATATTGAATTTCTTAGTTTAATAGGCACAACTGTTTCACCATGATAACACAAAATTAAGATGGAGATATGTTTACAGGGTCCTGTGCACATTTTTTATGCGTTAGTGTTCTTTAGGGTCAATTGGACCCCAAACAGTTTTAGCTTTATAAAACATTTAAGAAAAATGTACGTTTTACGCTCCTTTAATTGGTTGTTTTGGATTATATTGGCACGGTAATATGCAATTTTATATTCTCCAAAACACTTCCCTCTACTTTAGGGTCAGTCTCAAATATCCTAACACAAAAGGTCATTCAATGTGCTGTACAAAATAGAATACAAAATAAAACAAAATAGAATGAAACAATGAAAGAAACAAAAGAATACATATTGATAAAAGAAAACTGAAAGTGTAGTAGAAGTGCAGATATTTATAAGAAGGCAGAGGAGAATATTGCGTTTTTAGCAGCTTTTTAAAGCTACAGTTGGTGCAGATCTGATATTGATGGGCAGTTGGTTGGACAGCATAGTGAATAAACACCATTTCACCAGGTTTAGTTTCACCACTAGCTGAGCAGCTCCTAAAGATCTAGAGACGCACCAGGATATGCCTCAAACATATCAGATATATTTAGGGCCCAAACCCATGAGTGACTTACACAATGAGTATGCCTTGTTGATAAATCTGAACATAAAATCAGGGTTAAAGCATGGTGGTATTACAGTTTACTGTAAGGGACTCTTGCGAGTCTGTAGAATGATGAAGAACAGTTTGCTTTTGACTATCAGTAAACAATGACTTGGAAAATAAGAGGATCTTCACGGATGTGCATGAGAAATGCTTTGGGGACAATCACTGATCTGTAAACATTTTGTGGGCACAATGTTGTCGTCAGCATGACGTTTGTATTGTATACAGATCTGAACAAAGTCTGCGCAATCCAGCTGCACCGTCGCAGGACAAGACCATCCCTCTTGGTTGCCAGATTTGTCAATATCAAACCTATCTTCATCAATTTGTGTGCTCTTTCCTTTGCAACTATATGTGCTGATATTCATAGAACATTGCAGGACTGTGGGAATTGAAAGCATTTGTCTAAGTGAGCAAGTAGTGTTTCCCATACAGTGTATTTCATATAGATTTTTTTCTTGCAGATTTTTTTCTTTGATTTTATTTATATTTTATATTTTATATTGTTCTTGTCTCTATATGGACTTGCTGTCATTCTGATTATAAATAGTAATAGAACACTGTATTTATTTTAATGCTCCCTTGTTTTGGCTTCCCTTTGGCCCAGTTCAACATTTAATATCTTTAAATAATATCACACAATCAACAAGGTAGTATGTTTTCAGTCCGGAAACACGAGTGTTCTTTGGCGTCAGTTTGACCCCAGGCTGTTTTAGCTGTACAAAACATTAAGAAATGTACATATTTTTGTTTTTGTTTTGAATGATATTAAATTTACCTCTGTAATAAATACTAATTAAAAGCATGCATACCATGTTTATTTTTTATTCGGTACAGCAAATAGACTCGACAGAGTCTACTGAAAGAAGCTTTAGTGCAAGCCAGCCTGTTATGAATGACCTGTTTCTTCAGAAGAAACAAAGGGGGGAAAGAGTCCATATTATAGTCTATATTTGAATGTAATGTCATTAAAGTCTTGATGGTGGATTGGTCGGGTGTCCCAATATCTTTGTCCATATAGTGTGGCACGTAGCCAGTTGAGGGAATGAGTGGTTAGGAGTAAGCGTAATAGAATTTTCTGACGATGATCTGGCAACCCGTTGACTGAGCCATGTGTTAGTAGCACATCGCTAGTCGGCTAGTGTGCATTTTGTGGTGCGGATAGTCTTTGCACTGTGTTTTTGTCTGTTCAAAGGACAATAAATAAGGGAAGCTTGAAAAACTCGTCGGGGACAGGCTTGGAATTGGAAAGGGTTGTTACAAGGCGTGTCGTTTGCCATTTAGAAAAATGGCAACGATAATAGTCCCAGACAACGTTAGCGTCTTTCTGTTGGATATCGAAGGAACCACTACCCCCATCACATTCGTGAAGGTAGGACTGTGTGTACATCGTTTGGTAAAAACTGCAAAACCTTAAGCATCAATAATTTGAGAAGACCACTCCCTAACGTTGCTTTTCCTTGTAGGACGTCTTGTTTCCATACATCAAGGAGCATCTGGAAGACTACCTGTCAGCCCACTGGGAGGAGGATGAGTGCAAGCAGGATGTGCAGCTCCTGAAGAAACAGGTCATTCATAGCAGCATGGCCTGCACTGAATCTTCTTTTCACGCTTCTGTAGAGCCCATTTGCAGACTTATTAAAGATAAACAGGGCATACGTGCCTTATAGTCTAAGTAGTCTTTATACACTGTATGGACAAAAGTATCGGGACGCCTGGCCATTCCACCAACAGGGACTTTAATGACATCGCGTTCAAATACATAGGCTTTAATATTGAGTTGATCCCTCCCTCTGCAGCTATGACAGCTTCCACTCTTCTTGGGAGGCTTTCCATAATATTTTGGAGTGTTTCAGATCTGAATTTGTAGAGCATTTATGAGGTCAGGCACTGATTTTGGACAAGAAGGCCTGGCTCACAATTTCCATTCCAGTTCATCACATCCTTATGGACCTTGCTTGTGCACCGGGGCAGTCATGCTGGAAAAGAAAATGGCATTTTCCCCCAAACTGTATTCACAAAGTTGTAAGTGTGGCGTTGTCCAAAATGTCTTGGTATGCCGAAGCATTAATATTGAAGTAAAGTAGCCCACCTGAATTCAGTAATTAAGAAGTTTGCCTCTATACTTTTGTTCATTTAGTGTATATGAGCTTATATGGGAGAATTTGTTAAACTAACTAGTCATCAGTATTGTTTATTTGGTTTGGACTATTATTATTGTGATTATAATGATACATAAGTTTGTGATGCCTTTTGGTATATAAAAGTGCCCATAACACTGCTTTTCTGGAACTAAACAGGCGTGTAGAATGTAAATATTGTTTCTAAACGTACATGCATTCGCCCATCCATAGAGTATATACAGTTTAGTCCTCCCCTTTCATGCTAGGGTTCCAGCAACAAGGTATTTTTGAATTAGCTGCAACACAGAGCAGCCAGTCAGAAAGGAGATAATTAACACACATCAGTCTTAAATGCACAGTGACAACAGCCTGTTTAAAATTGGAAAGTGGTCTTGTAACAATTTATTATATTTATGGTATACAAACTCTCACAAATGTTGTGGTAAAAAATTAAAAACATCTGAATTTTACTTTTGTTAGAATGCATGAATTTGCATGAACTTGTAACACACCCTGTAACACACACCTTGAGCTGTGATTGGTCACCATGTTAAAATCACTGATTGGTTAATGTCTCATTTGCATACTTCAGTGTTCGTCAATATTATTATATAAGACCAATTGCGTGATTACGATTAACTGTTGAAATTTTGTACAGCCCTACCATGTTAGGCTTGTGTACCATATTATGCTTGTGTATTATCCTACAGCACACCATAGCAATTGTCCAGAGTTGCCATGACATTCCTATAACAGCCCTGTAGAAATGTATGCTGTATTTCATAGATCTTGTATAAGTGAAGCTGGTTTCTTTCTTCAAACCATCAGTTCTGCCCTAGTTCCTCTACTGTGGTTACACTGATGCATTATTATTCAGGGATTAGGCAGTCGTCATGCAGTCACCTGATTCAGCTTTATTTTACTGAAACCTGTGCCCGTTTCCAGACTGAGGAAGACTTAAGGCAGAACAGAGCATGCCCAGTTCACACCGTGGACCAGACGGTGCACACAGATGAGGAGAAAGCTATCCGGGAGGTTGTGGATAGCGTCCTCTGGCAGATGGCCGCGGACAGGAAAACCACAGCACTGAAACAGTTGCAGGGCCACATGTGGAGATCAGCCTATACTGCAGGGAAGATCAAAGGCGAGTAAGTATAGAGAATCTGCTTCTTTTAGGAAGTGCGTGTACAAACAAATAAATCAAGGTGCAATGATGTGGAGATGAGACCTTACTCAGCATTATAAATGTTTGACTGCACTTCCAGAAAGTGTTCATGTGTTTTGAACTGTTATTTCAAAACAGTCTGATTCACTTCTCAAATGACATGACTTTTAGTGAAGTTGTGAACATCTGTCAATCAATTAATCAATATGCTACCAGTACAGACAGTGTATAGCCCAGCACTGTTATGTAGGCTATAATTAGCAAATCAATCGGCCCAGAGGAGCCCACTTAATAATGATTTGTTTTATATCGGTTGCGATTTATGAGCCGGTACATTGACATTTTGTGGCTCAGATATTATGTAAGTTCATCATCTGCTCCTGTGTGCCCAAGAGTGTATCAAGACGTGGTTCCTGCAATCAGACGATGGAGGCGATATGGTCTTAAAGTCTACATCTACTCCTCAGGAAGCATAGAGGCTCAGAAGCTGCTGTTTGGATATTCAGCTGAAGGAGATCTGTTAGATGTGAGTTTTGATTTGATTGTTGTTGTTAGTGTTGAGGAAGGGTTTCCTGCTCATTCTTATGATTTAAACATCTTCCTGAATCCCTCCCACAGCTGTTTGATGGGCATTTTGACACCAACATTGGCGCTAAAGTGGAGAGTAAAAGCTATGAAAGGATTGCAGAGAGGATTGGCTGCTCACCAGAAGATATAATGTTTTTAACAGATGTCACACGAGGTGGGTGTGTGCTGGCTGTATTTATTACGGTTCGCTCCTAATAAAATCTAAGGTGAATTTTTACAATATTGTAATTGAAATCGTCTACTCTTCTAGCCACCAGAGGTGTGATATTCAATAGAAACAGACTTATGGTTTTAAGCTTGGAAATATTCATTTTAACAGAAAGGAGTTGTACAGGCACATGCGAAAGTTTGAACATGGTATTGTTAAATTTTATAGAGGAAGAGTTACATTCCCTGCTGAGAACAAACTTCAATCGGTCCTTTTTTCAGCCGATTTTATGGCACAAATTGATTTTGCTGACACATGGGAATAAGACACATTATTTGTGTAATAAACTCTAAACATTTTATGTTTCTCTAATATGTCAAATAGAGCAAATAAACGGTTATTGTGCAGTAAAATGTGCAAGAGTTTATTGTCTGCAGGGGATAGAAAATCAACGAAACGGGGCAGCCAAACTTTTCCATACGAGTGTGCATTTTGTCTGTATGATGGCAGTTCTTTTCAGTTCACCTAGTTATAGGATCCTGGCGCTACAGTCTAATGCCAAAGCAGTGTGTTAACTCTACCCACTGCACCGTCATATGAGAGCCTGTGGGTAGCAGCTGTTATGCCGAGCACGTGAGTGAGGGCTGATATTCTCCCTGTTCCAGAGGCGAAGGCAGCTGAGGATGCCGGGCTGAATGTGGTTGTGGTGGTGCGGCCAGGCAACATGGACCTGACTGAGGAGGAGAGGAGCCATTACAGAATCGTCACAACTTTCAGCCAGCTGGAACTTGCTGGAAGCGTTTGATGGACCAGGACAGAAGAGTGTTTGTCAGCAGCACTCCCTTAGTGGACGTCAGGAGAGCGTGAGGTGTGGCCCTACAGCAGTGTTGTAGCCGCCATTTGTGCTGAAATCAAGATGTTATGCAGCGGGTACCAAATGCATTCTCGGTGTACTGACTGAAACTCCAAGGTGCTTGCCAGCGTGTTTTCTGTTTTTACACAAAACCATGTCAAAGTCGGTATATAATATCCCATTATTCTATTTGGATGTTTCTTATGCAGTAAAGCAGTGTTGATGTCCAAGTGTAACTTATGTTGATATGACTGGGCACATCAGTCATGTATTTTCTGCAGTGTTGTAGTTGTCAGTAGCTTTCCAATTGATCCGTTTCACTGTAGTTTTATTCCATGCTGTAACGAACCTTCTGTGACACCCCAGATAAAATTAGATGTTGATTTTGTAAGTGAAAATGAGTGTAAACTTAAATAGTCGCACTTTTTCTGCAGTTATATTGCACAATTTCCAATTATTATATAGGAGTCAAATCTTATTTTCATTCTAAAGAAGCAGGAGCTCACCTGATCGGCTGTCTGAAACCGAACACACCTGATTCTCAACCATAAGTAAAATGTGCCATAACTTTGGCCAAGGTCACATGTTTTTATTTTCCCCTTTGTGCTAAATTCAGCAAACAGTAATTGTGCATGAAACTGGTATTAAAACGTGTGTTCTCTGTAGATGGTGCACTGATTTTCACTCAGAAAGTCAACAATGCATAGAATTTGACCAAGGGTGCCCAGGTTGCTCAAACTGTTCAAAAGTAGGGATTAAAAAATCCTTCCACCCAAATTGAATAGAAACACAAAAAAACCTGCACAATGCATGTACATAGAAATGAACTAATTTCCAGATTAGGTCCCAGCGCGTAGTTAAAGAGTGAAACTGAAAGAAATAGCCTTATAAATTAATATGACCACCTTTGAGGAGGAATTACTGTAAACCTAATAGAGTAGCATGTCTCTGGAGTCATTATGATCCACCATGGAGTGAGTTTATTCCTAAACTGATTTTGGCAAGGAATTGAGGGGTCACCTGTACAGTTTCAGAACAGAAGTCGTTCAAAAGAAGCCTGTGGTTAAGTCTTACAGAGTGCAGCTTTAATAAAGCACGGTTCATAACTTGAAAAAAACACTGTAAATGATCAGTAATGTATGTCCGATATATTCCGCAATGTTATGCAATTTTGTTTCATCTAGATATAAAATGTACCATTTGTGGAAAGAATTAGGTTTGTTTCATACTGTATACTGAAAAGTGAGTTGACATTTCAGACGTACAGAATTCAATACAGAGTACAGAACCTACTTGCCTTTAATGTCATAATTTATGCCATTAGGGTGTCTTCAGTGTACTGAAATCAGACTTGTTTATGTAGTTCCCTTGCCAGTTAATGCTTTTCTATTCACAAACCTAGTTACCTCTTTATCTATGTAGACACTTTTTTTTTGCACTTCACATTACCTGACTCCTGCAATACAAAAACTCACTGTGGCTTGTGCCCTTTGTGCCATTCACTGTTTTTGATGCAAAGTCTACCTACACACTGTTGTAATAAAAAAGAACACTTACAGATCACCCTGGAGAGATTACATTCAATACACATGCATTAGTGGAGACTGATGAGTGCTGGAAGTCATAGTACTACATCCTGTGGTTAAAAATGAGACAGAAAAAAAGTCTTAGAGCTGGTCAGACTGGTACTCTGAAACCTCAGAAAAGCTTTCAGACAGGCTCAGTGGAGGGTCCTGGTCGTCACTGCACACAATCTCAAAGTGGTAGTGGCGGAACTCGATGGCAAAGGTAGCCAGGAACGTCAGGAAGAACATGACCAAGGCCCACTGTGCTCGGGCGGCATGCATATGCAGACGTTGTGCCATTAGTGCAAAGTCTGTGGCACCATGTCAAGGTTCCAACTGATGCAGCTTATAAATGTATGCCTTTAAAAACTAAAGAAACTTAATAAAAAAAAACAAAGTCTTAAATAATGTCAGGAACTCTTTCAAAGGGCCCATTTTTTTTTTCCTTTGCCATGAGGTCCACTTGTAAAATGTATGTGGGTTCATTTACAAAAAAAACCCAGACAATTCATTTTCTACACAATCATTTCCAATCTCTCTTTATGCCTTCAATAAAACAGGCTGTTTCTGTTGCTAGGTCTTTAGGGCTGATTTATGTAGATGAGCTCTGCTCTGGTTGGCTGCCCTGTATTGTGTCTCATTTAAACAGCATACCAGGCTGAAGCACTCCTTATATGAGTGGGATAAAATTGAAACTTTATAACTGTTTCTGAAATGTTTACATCAAACTCTTTTATTTCTATAAAAGCAATGTATTTTAGGACATGGGCCCTTTACATTTTTGAGAACCTCAACACAATTTAAAGGTTTTATAACAACCTGAAGGTTTAACTTTATTTTTAAGAGGCTCTGTCTCATAAGGTGCTACACAGGTGAATAATTCAGTAAAAATTCAATAATCACTTTTCTGACTAAAAATAAAGGTACCAAAAAGGAGCGATTGTATAGAAGAACCACTTTTAGATTCCTAAAAACCCTTTCAGTGGTTGTATGTAAAGGAGATGAGTGAGTGACATGACTCCTGGACGAGAGTGTAATGGCCGGTCTTTCAGACTCTGATAAAGCTTGGCCTAAAACTTGATTTGCTTTAATCTAGTACCAAGTCTACTGTGGAGTCAGGAAAAAGACCTTCAGTATTATTTTAACACTTTGAAGGGCAAAGTGGTGATGTGTCTCATACAGGCATGCTGGACGTGTTAAGGATACAAAGTAGCATGCAGGACGTGACTGCTCCAGACAACAGGAACCGGGGGATGCCAGCTCGTCTGCCTTCATTCCGTAAGTTGACCTTTAGCGTCATGAATGATTGGACCCAACAGAACAGCGAGCCTAGGCCAAATGTCATGGAGGTGCCAATATTGTGGAGCTCCTCATCATTTGACAGCTAGATAATATTGAAAAGAATTCATCACACAGAGCTTATGAAGCCTATATTCTTATGAAACCACAGATTTAAATTGGATGCATTTTTGTTAGAAAATGAGGTGTGTTTGTGTGGTTGCTATGAAACCAGTGACCTACGAACTGTGCTCTTACCAAGCTGTTTATGGTTAAAGACGACTGAGACGACTTGTTTCTACGCTGTTTTCTCCTTTACGGCCTCTTTTTCACATTTTTTGACCCTCTGTTTTAAACAAACAATACTTGGCCCCTGATCACCTGATCGATAAACTGTGTACACACATACTGAAACGGATATAATGGACGCTTTAACATTAGAACGGTTTCAAACTTCCGCACAAGCTCGGATAAGAAGTGGCACCTTTTTTAACAGAATAAAAGTAAAACAGAAGATCAGTGGTGTGATTGCATAAACACTGCATAGCTGATTAGTTTGCCTTAACAAATCTGGCTTAGAATAACAAGCATTGAAAAAACAATGATAAATCATTTTAAAGATAAATTATACCTGGAAATTCCCAACCAAAGTCATACCAAAGCAAGCCAGGGACAGAGCAACCAGACTGCCGATGTTGAGCCAGGGTTTGTGCACTCGTGGCTTGAGCTGTAAGTATCTCAGGACCCCAAGGATGAAGCCTGGAATAGTAATGATGACGCATGTTTAATGAATACTGTAGTTATAACAATGAATACTGTCAGTTTGTACATGCTATGTATACTCCAAAAACTGATGGTGTGTGTCTCAGAGGAACAACTTCTGGTTCTTTAAACACCCAGTTTTGATTTTCTGAGCATGACGTGCCTTTTAATAAAAATGGAACAGTTTCAGTGCAGAAAACCTGTTAGAAAATTGTATTAAATTTACTAATAAACAGTAAAAGCATGCAACATGTTTCCGCACTATATGTGTGTACTGCATTACATGTACCAAGCGCTAACAAAATTTTTCCCATGGTCAAATTCCAGTAAACCTTTTTTACACATGTTGATAGAGAAAATAAGATTGATCGAGATAAAAAATTTTATATTTTATAAAAATACATTTTATAAAAAATTTTAATTTTATATACACTCAACAAAAATATAAACGCAACACCTTTGTTTCTGCTCCGATTTTTCATGAGATGGACTTAAAGATCT
>JBBPDB010000036.1:3321553-3337282 GCA_037974465.1 Brachypetersius altus | reverse complement strand
CAATGCAACTCGGCACTTATTACTGCCAGTTCTCGTATCACGGTGTAGAGTGCGTGATTTGCCCATATATTGCTACCGAACCTCAATAGAAACAAATTAAAAATCTATAAATACTTTACTGCCTCACATTTTATCTGCAAATGTATTAAAAAGTGAAAAACTAAACTGTAGTATGAATGCTACTCAGACTATCAATCTGTCGCAGCGCTAGAAATAATTTTTTTTTTAAAGTCTTTTATTGAATTTGCTAAATTCCTTAGCTAGCTGTCCTATGCGGTAATAGTTTGTTTTTTTTCTTCTTTTAGGGGTAAAATGGTAATGATACCATGAGCCACCTGGCTTGTTTGTAAATTAGTAAATTGCAGGTTTAGGGGGTTGTTAGCAGCAGATTTGGCTCCTCCAATGTTGACCACTGACAGCAGTTGATTAGGAGTACTGGATCACACACCAAAATCAAAATACTGATACTCTGGGATTCAACCTACCCCTAGTCTGCGATGGGTGAGGATAATGCTTTCATTTACAGATAACATTGATCCTGAGAAATATTTAGCAATTTATTAGACAAGTGGCTTAAAACAAAGCATCGGCCTCCATTTTTACAATAGTCATTTAAACATTGCGCATCCAAATCCCCCAAATCAGTTGAACATGAAACACTAGCCTTCATGTACCAAATTAAGGTGCAGAGAAGATCAACAAGTGACCAGCAGCTAGAGTTCGTCTCCTCTCAGACTTTCCTGCAAACTTTGCGTTAGTGTTTAAAACAGTGCCTCAAACATACCAGCATAAGGCAAGTAGAAATACAACATACAATATCAAAACCGTCAGATGTGGCTAACATGGAGGCCAACAGCAACGTACCCTTTGATGGTGAACATCACCAGTTCTTGAACTGAAAGAGAACCATCTCATACAAAGTACAGTGCACCCATTCTCCAGTTTTTTCAAAAATAACTACCCAGAAGCAATTGAAACAACTAGAAATGGCAGGTGGATGTTCAAGATTTTGTCCTGCTTTTGGACAAAGTAAACCTAGGCAGCCTTATGACCTTGATGTGCTAGCTCTGTTTAGTTACTGACATTAAATTGAATCTTAAAAGCTTTAAATAAATAACATTTATTGAAAACATCTGCTTGTTTTGAGACGTTGTACCCATCTCGGTCTACAGATAATGCAATAATGGTTTGCAAGGAATTGCATTAAACATCACTGAAATGGCAAGGCTTCTGATAATCATACACACCAAAAGGCTAAAATTCATTTAAAGCTATAAAGAAACAACAAAAAAAAAAGTTTAAAATGCAAATGACTGAAAGCTCAATTACATCATGAACCCAGGACAGAAATGTCTGTCTAACCAAAGATGATAATTCTGGGCCAAAAACTTACATTGACTCAAAACATGCCTTTAAATTTCTTGAATGAAGGGACAACTCCCCATTGCACTCTGCTCTGTCATGATTATACATAAAATAAAAATGGCAACATAAAACATTAGATAAAATTGGGGGGGAAAAAAAAAGTAAAGTAAAACTAAACAAAAAAGAAAAGCCTGTAAACTGGAATGCCACATTCCAGCACTGGTAAGACTGGCGGTACATGTCAACAGAAGTTGGTCCTTATTGACTGATGGCTTGTGTCAGAGTTGCGGGAATACTGGCGAGTAGTGTGTGCGCACACGCAAGATCAAACACCAAGCTTATTAGCCTGTGTTAGGACCACCTTCAGGACTGGCATGAAGGCGGAGGTCTCGCTGAAGTTGCTGTTGCTGACGATGTGTGTGTGGATGTTGAGGCCATCGGAGTAGGAGCGAGACTCAATGCTGCGGGCCATGTTGTGGAGACCACTCACAATGGCCGGAGAAAGCTGGAGAACAGTAGTGGAGAAGACAAAACCAAATATTAAGACCCCAGAATTAGCATAAGGTCAACAATTTTAATATGACCGTTATGTTTTGTTACATTAATAGACAAGGCTGGCTCCGCTAATAAGAAATAAAAATATTGTTTGAACAGACACTTAAATTTAAAGGACACCTGAAAAGTCCTCCCCCTAGAGAATGAGTGGGATGTGATCATTAAACATACTCACCGTTTGCTCTCTCAGTTTGTCATAAAGGAATTCTAGCCTCTTGTTAGCATCATCCAACTTCCTTTTGGTTTGCTGGAGAAAAAAGGCGAATGAAGCTGTGAATTCTATTTGATTTAACAATGATAAATGATCTCGAGTTTTGAGAATTGAGTTGACTAACTGGATCTGTGGCAGCAACTAAACACTTCTGGATCAGGCTCTCGAATGTCGTCTTCAGAATAAGATGCTCTTCAGGGATGGGCTTCTTTGTGATCTTCTCAGCAGGCAGAGATTGCATTGGCTTGAGGTAAAACCACCCAGTTAGACTTTTGTACATACAAACACACATGCGGGATTTATTTTTGTTTTCTAATCTTTCACTTGGATTTGGATACACACAACCCAAAACATCCTATAGTGATTCACAGCAGATTCAAATGTAACTTTTGTAAATTTTTGGGTACCTGTATCACATCTCCAGTGGGCGCCCCAGGGGCTTCTGCAGTCATGTTGGGCATGGTAGGGTTTCTACCAGCCATACCCAGGGGCTGCTGCGGGATGGGAGTGAAAGGAGCAGAAACTCCAGCTGGCTGACCCGGGAGCTGCTGCTGCGGCTGGGAAGGCTGCATGGGGACTGCCTGCTGTGGGTCTCCCAGAGGAGCCATGATAGGGGCTGTGATGGGAGCAGGAGGTGTGTAGTGTTCTGGGACCTAGAGATCCAGGTAGATGTTTTTTAAATAACAAAAACAGGAATCAGATGCTCCTACCAGATTTACAAGTATTTACACACATTCCAGACCAAACATGTGAAAGCAATGTTTTTGCAATGCTCCATTTTCATTCTAATGTATTGGAGGGGAAAACCCTTCATGATCTTTGTTGATGACAGTGCATAAAATTGACCAGACTTAAACCATTGCATGAGCGCATCTGAAGAAGCTCTTTCAGAGGTTTCAGAGGTATCTGAATGGTGAAACAGGTTGCATACTATAAAAGCTGCAATAATATTCTGCAGTTTGATGTAAACCGTCTATATACATAGAATAAAAGGGTCTGACTGTATTACTGTCCATTATCACTTGGGAAAAACATTTTAATACTCCAATATTAAATATTGCTTCTAAACTTGTGGTCAATAGTGGAACTCAGCAGAGCAACATTAAAGTTGCAATGTTATACATAGAATAAAATGGTCTGTTATGCATCACTGTCCATTATCCTTTAGGGAAATTGTTTAACACGGCAACATTAAAATTGCTTCCAAACTTGTGTCCCATAGTGGAACTTTGCAGGGTAATAACTTTAGAGTGTCTGCACAAACCCACCTTCTTCTTCTTGGGTCCTCTGCTCAGAGCAGGTGGATCGTTCCAGCCGTTCTGGGGTCCTGAGGCGGAACAAAACACAGCTAATGTCATCTATAGATGGCACAGACTTGTATTACATGTGTTGATTGCATGCATGCATTTCATTAGTGCATCACTCCAGGCCACTGATAGACAGTGATTACAATTAAGCTTCATCAAAATAAATGAATAATCTAAAAATGATCACAGCAACGATACAGCACTGGGAGATCATCTTAGGCAGCCACAAAACCATGCTGTTTATCTGAGGAGAGGTTTGGAAAACACTCAAACACATTTTTCAATTAGTATTTATTTCAATACCAAGTGTGTTTTTTTTCAGAAGAAACATGCTTATTTCCTGATTAGTGACTTCATATATCATTGTGCAGATGCAACGCACCTCTGCACAGCACTGTAAACCATTTCTGAAGTTTTCTAGAAAAGTACTATGGCAACACTACAAAAAGTTTACAATAAGGCTGCCCTTATAAAGTGTTTATTAATTACTCATGGTTTCGTTGTTAGATAGTTTACAAATCCCTAATAAGCAGTTATAAACAAATAGTTGTCATACATTTATGCAAGCTCAACATTTGGCAAGAGCTCAGATTTTGTTACTGAGTTCATCTTGTCTCTTTTTCAGGAAGAACGTTAATTTGTTAATATGCTCCTACCATTAAAAGACAATATCTTGCCAAATACTGAGCCTGCATTAGTGTGCAACAACTGTTAACAGGTTAATAACTACTTAATGACAGCCTACAGCCTAATTAGCAACCTGATAAAACATTTATAACCGCTTTGTAAGTGTAGTAAGTGACACTTCCCCTAGGTAAGGGACGGTTATTGTAAAGTGGTAACAGTACTACAAATTGTATTGATTTTGCATGTCCATGTTCCAATATTCATTCCTGAATGACAGTCCCTGGACATGAAAACTGATCACCTAATGGTTAATGTACTGTAGGCTAAATTCAAAAACAAGTCACTGTGTATGAGAGAGTGCTTCCGCAGGGCTCTAAGAATGGAATCACTATAGACTGGCTCTTGAACCACTGATCATACACCCACAGCTCCATTCTCATCAGGGTAATAGCTGACCTAGATTGCTCAACAGGCATGGCGCTGATCACTCTTTAGCATCTAATGATTACTGCCCTCGCCAACGATGAATCTAGGGCAACTGCTTTACCATGGATTTATGGTCTAAACCGCCCAGATTTAAGCCAAAATTTATATACATGGATTGAACCCATAAACTGATTTCCTGCACTAAAACGCTGTGTAAATATAAAAAAAGTCAATTTTAAAGCGCCATTTACGGTAGATTTGGCATCATCATTCATTTAAATAATCATTATTAACAATGATTATCAGAATCAGAGGACAATTATGGTCCATTAAATCATGCTGCAGTATAACTCCCAGTGGTATTTCACCTTCCAAAACACAGCTGTCTTGGGTGAATCCCCCTGTGGATAAGACAGAACCACACTGTTCGTTCTAGAGACTTTCATCGCACATACATTTATCAAAAATGTCTAAAACATGAGAGAAACCAGAGAGCAATACAGATGATGTCGCACTAAGGTTATACAGTTTCCCATAAAGACCTTTGACTTGCTATTACCAGCAGAGACTGATGGGCCATGTTAATGACTGACAAACTATTTACATGGGAACATTATTTACATGGGCAAAAGCATTTTTCACCCATAGACCAACAGCTTCTTTATTTTTAAATAACAGATTAGACATATAAAAAGAATAGGTAAATTACTTTTATGATTAATCTATTCATCTTCTATTGCTACACCCTTTCTCATCTTTCATATTGTAGGCAGCTGTTTTGCTCTTTGGTCCTGTCTGCTGACTCCAGATGAAGCTCACAGAACTGTACTTGGAGCTCCCCCTTATGTCCTCGAGTGCTATGCTCTAAAGAGATTCTGCGTAATACTATGTTATAATTCGGAACACGTAATGAAGCACGAACAGAGAGAAGTTATTTTACAAGTCTGATTAAAAATGCTGCAGCACTCAACATACATCAGAACTATGG
This sequence comes from Brachypetersius altus, assembly GCA_037974465.1. Classification (NCBI taxonomy): domain Eukaryota; kingdom Metazoa; phylum Chordata; class Actinopteri; order Characiformes; family Alestidae; genus Brachypetersius; species Brachypetersius altus. Next base: position 3,331,803 of record JBBPDB010000036.1, on the reverse strand, counting down.
TGTTATGTAGACAGCATCAAGCCTCGACATGGACTACATTTTCCTTTCAGTGGAGAATTTCTATTCAGAACATTGTGTGGTCCAGGACCAGCCTTAATCCATGTCTGGGAAACAGACCCACCGTGTGTAAACCTGACCGGGTCTTTTGTTTTGCTCAAATAGAGAGAGATACTGGTACCAGCAGAGAGCACTATCCACTCAGAAATGGGTTTAAAACATGCCTAACAATTCTAAATGGTAACGAATACCTCAGTCATTGCAATAATTGACTCTCGACAGCCCGTGTAAAATCTGTTATGACCCGACTGTAGCATGTAAACCCTGTAAAGAAGCAGTTTGTGCTAAAAGTGGCGACCTGAGGCTATCTGAAGTTGAGGGGGCTTTTTAAAAAAAGGGCACTGTGGTGCAGACCTGTTCTTTGCGAGGCTGGGATGAGGGCGGGCTCTGTCTGTGTACCTGAGGCTCCGGTAGGTGGAGGTGGGAGATAGGCGGTGGGCGAACCCGGACCGCCGTGCTGGAAGGACACTCCGGAGGAGAAAGGAGGAGGAGAGAAGGAAGAGCTGGAGGAGAAAGATGGAGGAGGCGCAGAAGAAGCCAGTTGGCCTGTTGCAAGTGGAGGAGGAGGCCCGGAGAAGACTGGAGGCGCAGGCTGAGATGAGGCAGGGTGCATGAACTGAGAGGGGTAGAAGGGAGCAGGTGCAGAGGATGAAGGTGGAAGAGAAGGAGCTGTAGAAGAGGAGTACTGGAGTGGTTGATAAATAGTTGGTCCCCCAGCAGCAGGTGTGAACTGCTGGACCTGGGGGTAAGCTGGAGTTTAGAAGGACAAAAGAGAGAGCAGGCAAATGCAGTTAGTCACATTCTGAAAGGAAATCAGTCACATCACACTAGATCAGCAGCCTCCATCCAATATAAACATGCAAAGATGTTTACATGTAATGGAACTCTAGAATAATTAGTATTAGAAGGGATGGGACAGTTACTGACTTGACTGATATCTTGTGTTATAAACAATGATAATTATGTGGTTTCAAATATAATAATTCTGAGGATGGGTTTTAATTACTCAGGACAGGCCCATGTGACGATACTCCTTGTTATCTTCCTAAATCACGTCCCAGTCTCACCACATGCTGAGTATATAATAAATGCTGTCAGTAACTCTACAACATGGACCGCCTGAATGTTTTATTAAAGACAACTTGTTAATCTGACCTAGTGGGTTGAAAAAAAGCTACATAATCAGTATAGCCACTATTCAAAAATTATTTTTAAAATGTTCTTGATCTGTTCCAATTAAACAAATGTAAAAAAAGAAAAAGAAAAAAGAAACAAAAAAAAACCAAAACAAAAACACATTTACCAATACAGCAATCATATAGAAAACCCTGTACCGTTCCATCTCTAGTACTTCCGCACATAATGAAAGTTTGGACACACTCACTATCCTTCACATCACGCAGGGATAATCACACAGCCAACAGTTATGTTATAAATGGCATTGTACATTACAGAGGTATATACCTCCATTAACGAGAGTTAAAAAGGCTGAAAACAAGTTTAAGGATCCCTGGATGAGTGTACATGTGTGTGTGTGAGAGAAAGACAGAATACTTAGCTTGAACTTACTCTGGTACGGCTGAGTGTACATGAACGGACTGGCAGAAGTGGGGCTTGAACTCACTGGAGACTGCAAACCAAAAGGTCCTGGGGTGAACTCGGCCTGAGAGAGAGAGGGAGAGAGAGAGAGACAGACAGTGTGTGTGTAAATAGATACGTAAAAAAAAAATAATACAGATACAAAGAGAGCAAGAGGAAGAGAGAGCAAGAGATAAAAGAGAACAAGTGTAATAGAAAGAGTAAATAGATACAGATAGAAAGAGTTTAGGTGTGGGGAGAGAGAGTGAAACCGATAGAAAACAGAACGAGTGAAAGAGAAAGAGTAAATAGATACAGGGGAGAGAGAGAGAGAGAGGCAGAGAAAGAAAGACACAGAGAGAGATGAATTTAATATAATAATGTAAATAATTTGCTGTTCATGAACTGGACCCAAAAGACATCAGCTCACCTACAATCAAGACATCAAGTTAGTAGGAAATGAATGTGACCTTTTTGTTTTATTTGTGGGGAAAGGTTTTCCATCATTCCCTTTCTAGCCAAATATTTGCAACTTTGGTGTAAACTGAAAGATCTGATTCTATAGCGCCAACTTCAATGCTTAGGCAATAAATGCAATTTCATATCTGAAAAATAAACATGGGTTCAGCTCTAATACCCACCACTGCACAAAGACTACTAAATTCCAATTCTGAGAAATCGTCTTTTTGCTTAAAACAGGTATTTATATGCTGTAATGATACAGTACATGGACTTGCATTGGTTCATTGTTTCTTCCAGTTTGCTTTTACACCACATGTACCCAAAAGATCCACTAGACTGAAAAACAAACCGGTGCAGGTTTCATGTATAGATTGGTGCTCGGGATATTTATACAGCATAACGTGAGATGCGAGGGTGTATTCAGCATGCAGGAGGAGACAGAGCAGACAGCAATCAATGGAAGAAGATTTTCTGAAAGAAGATGAAGCTACCATAGAAAAAACGTAATCCAGACATATATGCAAGAAAAGCAGACGTGCAGGACATAACTAGTAAGAACATGCATCCTCTGGAGTATTTAAGGGCCATGTGTTACTATAAGAGAAAAGTGAAGTGTGTGAGCAGGAGGAAAGATACATTCTGTGACACAAACCATTGTACAGGACAGACAAAAGTGAATTTTCTTAAAGGAGATTGGGAAAACAATTAGTTCACACCTGGCATTAACATGCAACTTGGGTGACCCATTTATGAGTGAGACGTATTATAATTTGATCACAGGAAGCATCTGACCACTAAACAGTGTAGTGTGAACTTTAAAGTGCTTTGATTGGCCCCTGGCAGTCCCCAAGTAATGCTCATATCAACCATGTCATTATCAGGAAATTTATAACTGTCAGAATGTTTGGAAATCATCCGTTATCCGAGTTAAGCAAGTCTGGGTAACTGAACACAACTGAAGCTGTTTCTGTGTCGCTGTAGAAGAACACTGTAAATGATCTATGGACACAGTCACCGGAGATGCATTCAGAATGCCAGGTGTAAGGCGTTATGCATTTTAGTTGTCCTTTGTAATGAGATCACCCGAGACACAGGCAGGTATAAACAGGGCAAGAGGTTTTTGTGCATGATAATGTGAAAGTGTACAAGACATTAGACTTGTCTATGCAGAAGATTGACTGTGCAGTCAAATGCGTTCTAGACAGCCATCATGAATTCATGGGCTGCATTGTTCAAATTTATCAACAAGAACCTGGTATGAACAGAATAAGAGTTCTATCTGGAGATGGCACCATTTTGTCCTTTTCCAATACAAGATTCGATACAGACAATACACCTTCATTTACAACAACTAAGCTTTAAAACAAGCTTTATTTTTTTCTAAAACACCTACTAGGGGGAAAAAAAAGGAAAAATACACAGCATCACATCACAGAGTGTGCAGTAATTATGATCAATCATTTACTGTAAATAACACTAAATAACGATACCTGGCATAGAATCAATTATATACATGTGTTCTCGTTTTTGTTTTTTAAAAAAGACCTGCAAATGTTTTTTTTTTAAAAAAGAAACTAAAATTGGTACTAGTATTGACAATTAGAAAAAGTGGTACCATGCCATCTCTGAATAGAACAGCATGGAGTGTTCAAGGGCTTACATTAATATCTCCTTGGTTTGACCCTTCATGAGACTCCAGTTACCTGGGAGAGACTCTGTGTGTGTGTGTGCGTGTGTGTGTGTGTGTGTGTGTGTCGTGGGCCCAGCTCTGTACCTGCAAGTCTTTTGCTGGGGCTAGCGGACGAGGGACACTGGGCAGAACGGTTGGGGTTTGGTTACTCCAGGAAGTGACAGTAGATGCGGCCCTACCCTAAATACAATAGAGACACATACACACTCACACACACTGCCACACACTGCGCCTGCTTTCGGATGAGGAGGAACACTTATGGAGGGGGAAAATCAAAAGGATTTTTAGGGGATGCTGTAAATCATGAAGAGGATCGCTGAGGGACGAATAATGGTATGCGCCAACTCGTACTCGAACAGCGTAAAGCTGTTAGACTCGAGGTTAGTATGCCAAGAAACGAACCCAGATTTCCCATGAATACACCACGTCCCAGTGAAAAGCATGCAGATCAAGAAGTGTGTGTGAGATCCCATATAAAATGTGCTACTGTATCTGTGTGCCCCATTCAATTTCACATATAAGGCTACATACACTTTCCAATGAGAAAACATAATATATGAAATCCTTGCTTCTACAGAATTATGGAACAAGCCGTGCAAATATTTCCCATTTACCAGTAGGTATACGGTTTCTTACACCAACAGACATCATAAAAGAATACAAAGAGGATAGCTCACAACTTACTATACCACTGGTATTTCAAAAGTCTATCAAAGAGCCAATTAAAAGCCACCCTTCACACTTCACCAGTTTTTGATTTATAGGGCTGTCCTCTGTAAAGCAGAATGGCCTCGTATGGCTGGAAATAATTTCCCTGGGGCAGTGCTAGGATGACCACTAAGCGGACAGGATTTCCTATTAAGTTGTTCAAAGTGCCTTCAAAAGTAACGGACCTGAACGTCCAAAAAAATGTTCCACCTTGAACTAGAACTTTTTTTTAAAAGGAACATTTTTGAGATGGCATCCTTTGCTGTCCACCTGTGTGTGTGAGTGAGAGAGAGAGAGAAATCAGTACCTGCTGGTAATACTGTTGCAGGGGCGCAGCAGGTGTAGGCTGAGGAGGCAGCTGTTGAGGTTGGACTGGAGCATAGGCCTGTGGAGGAACGGCAGCAGGCGCTGCTGCCTGTCTATTCTGTAGGAGTGCTGAGGGAGCTGTTGGGGCCGCGGGGGCCTCCGGGGCCGGCGAGGCCGCAGCCTGCTGACCCAGAGCTCGGCTGAGACGCTCCCGCAAAAGCTGCACTGCAACCTACACCATGAGCAATAAATAGAAACAAACAGGATCTCAACAACATCCATAAACACACTAGGTGAAAAGAGCTATAGATGACCTCAGTGGCAGTTTCCACAAAGCTCATATTACTCATGTTTTCAAAGGCCAGAGCGGTGCCAGGAAGAGCAATCAGAGGAATATCCAAGCTGAATTCGAAAAACACTGGTATGGCCAAGACCACGCACCTACAGTAAAACACGTTTGGCATGATACTGACATGAAAACAAGGAAAATAATTACAAAGCAGGTGGTGTCTGCCAAAAGAGCTAATAAGCTACACAGCAAGCCAGGTTGTGCGAGCTGAGCCAAATGCCAGTAGTTTTTCTTTTTTTTTGTATCATTCACTTGGTTTGTGCTACTGTTCACACATTCATATTCGAAAGGCCTTTTTGTTTGTTCCAGCAGATGTTGGACAGATGTTTGCACATGTCAAAATTTAATGAGTGTAAATAATGTAAGGAATGGTCATCAAAAGAACAAATATTTTGCCCATGTCTATTGGGGATAGAAAATGTGAGATCTTGCAAAAAAAGACTTTCATTTTTCAGGCCTATTAAGGTTTACATGACAATAATAATAGGGCAGAATTGAATTGTGCATGCCTGTTCAGTGTTGGTGGGCAGGTAGGAGACAGCGGTCTGCAGGCTTCCCTGAGATGCCAACAGGCTGGCATACTGACTCATCTTCGCTGCCAGCAGAGCACCCACAGCTGGGGCCGCAGCCCCCTGAGTTCTCTCCACAGCCTGCCGCAGCACCACCACCTTCTCAACCAGGTCCTACAAGCAAAAGAGAAAGGGTCATCCATCAGCTTACTCAGAGTGTGGACACACACTGAAGGGAGACTGAGGTTATCATAAACAATGTCTTCTCTGATAATCCAGACACGAGTGTCCATTCACGAGGAGTTTTTAGCAGAATAGACATGAGTGAATGGATCCACACTCCATGTTTGGCAACATGGATAAAAAAAATCTTCAGTTTTACTGAAGATTCTACATATACTTTCATGGATATGGTCCCTGGACTAGACCATTTAGGAGGGAAACAATTTTTTGCTGTTGCCCATATGTGAAATGTTAACATGGCCGGGTATTTCTGCTTCTCCTGATTTGATTGGTAGTGTTACAGTAACAGCTGAGGAAAGATTGCCTGTTGAAAGACTTTAAGGAGGAATCTGTTAAAGTCGTCTCACCTGCAGTGAGAGAGGGCTGCTGGAGTCCTGCGCTTTGGACCAGCAAGACACTAACTGCTCCATGTTCCCTGCACAGATGTAACAGAGACAGGCCTGGGCCTGCAGCTCCAAGTCCTCAGCAGCCTCCAGTCTGGAACCCAGCAGCCCTAAACGTGCGCACACACACACACACAAGCTCAGTAAACCCACAAATGTAAAAGACTGTAATTTATAGTTTGGTGAAAAAACACAATTTTCCCTTTTACCACAAAGAGTTTGCTTCATTAGCTTTGCATTGAAACTGCATGAAAAACTGCCAAGTGATACTAGGCAAATATATGGAAATTACATCTACTGTTGGGTTTTTTTTTACACTTGTTTGAACAGTGTCAGTAACTACATAAAGTGTATATTTGAGAGAACTGCATTTGCGATCAAGGAAAAACATGTTTGTGAGCTGTGACTAAATTAGGTTAAATTAAAAGTAACACTATAAATAAGCATATAAAAAAATGAGGTGCCTTTTGTATTTAGGCTGGAAAAATCCTCTTCACTCACCACAGAGGGAGGAGAACTCCTCAGGCTTGGCATAAGTCATAACTGCAGCAAGAGCCTCCTTCCAGTTGTGGAGATCACAGGTCTCCAGAATATCCTGCCAGTCTTTCATTACCACAGCACCGATGAGCTACAGGTTGAAGAGTAAACAGTATAAGACCCACCACGATTAGGCTGTAATATGTCCATGTTATAGTACTACATGGCCTCACCTTGCCAACCTTGCTTTGAGTTTTGGCCAAATATTTTTTCTGAGTTTTTTCAAGCAGCTCTGGTCCGCCAGCAATGGCCAGGATGATGCTGTCTGCCATTCGGTTGTCATGGAGACAGAGGTTGACCGCAGCTTCAAAGTCCCCAATAAGCAGTGCTTGGGTGATCAGCCTGTCTATGTCTACAGTAGAATAAACATTTAAAAAAATAGTAAGACTTCAGGATGTGTTTAGAACAATCAGAAGCCCAAGTTAGGAGGAGTGCACAATTTTTTTGCTGTTACTCAGCAGTACAGATCTTGAGTTTTCAATGAAAATACATATCACTTGCCTTGGCTGACTTTGACATTAGCAGTTTCTGAGGATGCAGACAGGGCATCTTCAAGTACCGGGATCTCACCAGCAACAGGTTCATCTTCAACAACAGGAATCTCCTCAAGATTTGGAGTTTCTTCAGATTCAAGAATCTCCTCGGCCACGAGCCCATTCTCCTCCTCCTCCTCCTAGTTACACAGAAGAGGTGTCATTCCGAGTCCGAAAAACACATTGAACAACCTTTGCATAGTGTTTATTCCCCTGATCTTCACAATTAACTTTTGATTAAGAAAACTCCTCAACAATATAAAAATGCTGGTTTACAATAATGATGGAAAAAACATTCCCCCATGCTCAATATAACCAACACCACCAACTCTCACGTTAAACATGCCTAAAATCACAAGACAGAATCATCTTATTCTAAGGACCGTCAACGTTTCCCACTGATAAATCACAGGATTCAGCATTTGTCTAAATTCAATGTGTTTCACTGAACAGTTCACAAGGACACTTCTGGTCTTTGCAGGTCCAAAAAAACAACATCCACCGAAGAACAACCACAGTTGACCTCCACACATTTTCATGCACAATGCTCTACAAGATCTCCCTCCCAAACTGTAGTTAATGCTACAAAACTAGCAGGTGGGAAAATTAAAGCAGGAAATATTGCTATGCAAGTTGTCTATAGGGAGCTACCACACAGCCACCATGTTATTAGCATTCCTGTGACTCTAATGTCATTTAAACCAAACAGAAAAGATGCAGTCATTGTTGTGTGATGGGTGAAGACTAACAAAAGGCGGCACTTCAATGCCATCACACAGAGATGCTGCAGAGACTGGACTACGGCAGGCAGGGCGAAGGTACCTCCTCCAGTGCTGCTTCCTCTTCAGGTCTGTCAGCAGCTAGGGCCACATTTCCAGACTCCTCTTCATCCAATGGTACAGCACTCAGCTCCAGCTCAGGTTCCGGCTCACCATTAACAGGAGGCACAAGGTCGATCTTGGGTGTAGTTTCTGACTCAACTGTGGGAGTCGAGCTCGATTCTGGCACAGGTTGTTGAGCGACAATGGGAGGTGCAAATGGTGAAACTGCCTGTGGGTCAAGTTGAGGTAAGAGGCTTGGTACAGGTTGAAGGGATAAAGGAGTTGCAAACACTGACTGATGGTCAGCCTGATGTGTGAAGACAGCAGTGTGAAGAGACTGCTGTAGATCAACAGGAGGAGACAGCATTGGCACAGATTCTTGACTGTCAATGGGTGGTATGGACTGTAGCTGGTCAGAAAGAGGTTCTACAATAGGTGGCAATTCAGACGGGTCATCATGGTTGCACAATGTGACCACCATGGGTTCACTGTTACATGTTAAAGCTGGTGTAAACGGTTCAGCGTCAACTGAAGTGGTTAAACTTGCCTCAGAAACCTGTGGAACCAGTGTAGACTGAGGTAAAGGCTCTAGATCTGGAGAAGTGAGACAACACTCTGACTGCTGTAAAGCCCTGGAAGGTGCAAACAAAACCATAGACTCTTGCTGATCCTGAGACATGAATGGTTCAGCAGGAGGTGCCAGGCTAAAAGTGTGTGCAAGATCAAATGAAGATGGAAGGGAAGGTTCAGGTTCAGTTCTGGTGTCTTGAACATGATCGGCGCTAGTATCAATCACGAGATCACGCAATGGATCTTTTACAGCTTCCAGCACCTGGTCTGCAAGCTCCCCATGCAATACGTGAGCATGTCCAAGCTGGGTAACAGCAGGAGGTTCAGGCTTTTGAGGCAATTGAGCAATTTCTGGCCTCGGAGTAGGATCACAAAAGGGTGCAGAGGTATGGTGGAGCAGAGGAGTGGATGAAGGCTACACATGCACACCAGGGTAGAGATGAGAAGTGCGGACATTCAGACAGGATTCAGCAAATAAAAATGATTACAACAAAATTTCTAATGACATGAAATGCCATCACAGGCATGCAATTGATCGATGAGGTTTCTCTGAAGACACATTGGTTCATGCTTTTGAAGCAGTCAAATCGGCCAAAAGATAGGACCAATCACGGACAAAAGAAAATGTTGAATTAAACGCAACTGATAATCTACGCTGGGTAAAAAAACAGAAGAACAAAAAGCTCACTCAGCAACTGAAAAAAGATTCAAGTTTCCCCCCATTGCTGATTTATGTAATTAGCAGAAACTCCAATGCAGGCATTTGGTGTGAAGCAGATTGGTGGAAAGAAATAACTGAATATTAAACATCTATTAACTGTCAATTATAAAAGGAAAATGTGACCAAACATATCAAATTAACACCTAAAACCAATTTAATAAAGACCATTTCTAAACTAAATTTTGATTTACTTTAGGGCAAAGGTGTCAGCAAGTTCCTTTTTAGTTGTAGAAATACTTTCACTTCTTCCTCTAAACTGAAACTAAAAACAGGAAAAAGAAAAGGAGGTAGCCACTGCAGTCTAATCACTTCTCTTTAAGTCAATGAAATAGAATTCTCCCGAACTTAAAACCTCTGAACTTCACCAATGATCTGGAATCAACTCCAATATTTATCTGACTAAAAAGATTCTGACCAGCAGCTCAAAAGTTCTAGCCATTTTGCAGGAAAAACTCATAAGTATCTGTGTGAACATCTTTACCTCCTTGGCCTCATTCGATCCGTCGTCTCTCCCTTCTAGTGCTGATGCAATCTGAAAAACACATAAAACAACATATTCTAGTACCTCGGATGTAAACTGCTGATAGCCAAGAGTCAGACTTGAAATCTTTGTAATTTCTATACACAATTTAAATGATCTCTTTATTATGTTATATAAAGTGTGTATGTATATATACATACATACACATTAAAGAGAGAGTGAGTGAGTGAGTGAGTGAGTGAGTGAGAGAGAGAGAGAGAGAGAGAGAGAGAGAGATGCCCCCGTTTTACATGGATCGGGAC
>JBBPDB010000036.1:3299202-3321546 GCA_037974465.1 Brachypetersius altus | reverse complement strand
ATAGATACATACACACACATGAAAGAGAGAGAGAGAGAGAGAGAGAGTGTGAGTGAGTGAGTGAGTGAGTGAGTGAGAGAGAGAGAGAGAGAGAGAGAGAGATTCCCCCAGTTTTACATGGATCGGGACTCGCGGATCCAGTCACACGTTTTTTGGAGAACCTTTTTTTTTGTTGCATTTCTTGTGGCAATATGTTTTTGATTTTTTTAAAACTCATTTTTAGTTCTTCTGGCTCCTGTGTGTGGCCATCGGGACTCCACATTTATTTCTGTCGTGTCTTTTCCGGAGTCTTTACATTTTCTTTAAGGGTAATGTATTAAAGAAGAAAAATGACCAAAACACAACACGTTTTTTCACTATATGCAGGTGCTCTTGCAACATAACCCCCGCGAATATACATATAAGAAAATTACCTTCATTGCAAGTTCCTCCTTTTTGTATCCGAGAAGTTCCAAGTATTTTCCCCGAGTATCATCTTCAAAGTGGACCTGAAGATAAAATGTGTAATGCAGTCAAAGACCATCAAAGACCATTCAACCTACCACCAACAGTGTGACTCATCTTTTCTGGGACTGAATTTTGAAAACCCAACCTTAGCTATTATATAATTGCCATAATTTAAATATTAAAGGCTTACCTTGAGGAAAGCCCAAACTGTCTTCTCAAACTCATTTTGTGAAGCTTCGATTTTTGTCTGGCAGAAATCTACAAAGGTTCCTGCGTTGAGGGTGGCCTGAAGTTGGTTCGATTGGTTCAGGAAGTCGGTTTCTGTGACAACCTGGCTGACATGTACAACACGGGGCACAGGCTGCTGTTGTTGCTGTGGTGGCAATTTGATGTTCTCCCATGAAATGAGTTTACCACCAAACTGGCAAGACAGAACACAAACAAACTTAAATTAATATTACTAATTCAGAAAAAAAAAATCAGTTCTGAATAGCAAAGTAGGGTGAAACTTACAGCGAATGAAGCTCCTACAGGTCTGAGGATCCATTTGGGTGGTTTCTTCAGTGGTATGATGGTACTGGTAGCATTGGTAGATTGAGGCAGCTGCAATGGAGGTAAAGTCTGGCCCGTGCCGAACGGATCCATGTTGCCAAATGAAGAACTTATCTGTCAAGATCCACAACATTTATTTGTATGAACATGTGTACATGACTGCATGAAAACAGGGACACTGGCTAAATACAAAATCTCTTCTGTACGTGTTTCTGACAGTAAAAGCCTTGTCCAGTACCTGATCAGCCTGAGCACTGTTGACTGCATCGTTGCTGCCTCCCATGATGGAGTAGATGCTGATACGTCCATCAAAGGAAGCAGCGGACAGGACAGCAGGGTTTCTGGGGCACCACTGGATATCAAAGCACCACTGAGAGCTGGTGGGCAGCTCATACAGAACCTTGTGAAGAGATTTTACAGAATTGAGAACAACACTAAACGGGGCTCAAGTAGAAAAACCAAAAACAGCTTTAAGATAGTATCAAGTGCACAATCAAATGTTTTCTATAACGTCACGCTTTTTGGAGGCAGAATCATTTTAGAAATTCTGCTACTCCTTTGCAACAGTTTTTTTTTTTTTTAAAACTGATGTTAAACAAAAATGACAAAATTACTAACATTACTTACTAAGCAAATAGATCATACAAGTACATTTATTCGCATTTCCAAAATGCTTAACATACATTGCTGTTTAAAATATCAGTATATCTATGTTTCCACTGACAATTTTGAATTTAGCGCAAAATAAATTAGACCCTAAAAAAAACTCAGTTATTTTAGTTTATTAATGAAAAAGATGTTGGAAATCCATTTCCATCATTAATTGAATGTACTTTGGCTTCTACAGATGAGGAAAATTGGTTTATTTATTCCTATCATAATGAACTTTGTATATGTATTATATACATTTTGCATTTACATGTGTATTAACATTTCTGGTGTTTCTGCATCATTTCAGCTAATAAAGATGGGCATTTCAAGCAAAAATATTTATGACTTAGATGACTGATGCCTGTTAGATATCTAAAAAATATATATATATTTTGTAAAAATCTTTCAAATGAAAACAGCAAATTGCTGAGTAAATCACTTTTATTGAGTAAAAAACTTATTACTAAACATGAAATGATTCCAAAGTTTTGAATGGTACTGTATATGTTTCAGCAAAGTTTAAAATGACACAGCAATATGTCAAAGACAGATGTTTAAATGTAGGTAGTAGGAGTTTGCTCTGATGTGTGGTTTGTTCTACAGTGTGTTTGAAAGTCTCTAACCTCAGCAGTGTTGGGGTTCCAGCAGAGAATACGATTATCCTTCCCACAGCTCAGCAACAACTCCGGGTCAGCCAGACTCCAAGCAATGGCCAGAACACCTCTGATAAAGTATTTATCACACACGTGTATTAATATATTTGCATATACATATAAACAAATATTCCACTGATAATACACTTAAACCTAACCCTAACCAAAAGGCAAACTTTTAATTTCCCCCAAAAAGGGATGAAAACATCATGTTTCCTCGTGTGGGGCAGTAAAAGTCCTCACTTCTATACACTTTTCAGTACAGCTATTACTATATTCGGTCCCGACAAAGTAAAACACAAACAAGCAGACGCATGCACCCATGAATAAGCAGTGCTTGAAATGCTCTCTATAATGCTGAAGTCTGCAGTGCTGTGGCTGACAAAAACACGGTTTGCCACTTTAGCACTATGCAGTAAGTCAACTACAAACAACAAAACTGAGCCATTTCTCTTATAGTCACATACTGTAGTTAGATATTGGATTAAAACAGGCTGTGAGAACATCCACAACATGTTGCTTCAACAGATTATGGCCTCGAAAGAGTTCAAACGATATTTCAAACATTCTTTACCTCGTGTGATTCTCCAGGACTTTGAGAGGAGACGTGGCGAAGCGAAGGTCCCACATTTGGATGACGGGCATTCGGTCATCCTCAGAGGCTAATGCCAGCTGAGTTGCCACCTCTGGATTCCATGCCAGGCCAGAACAATGCATCTAAATGTGCAAGATGAATATTTCTAATTAACCACAAATTTGTGAAAATGTGCCATGTACCATTAGGTATAGAACATATTTTGAACTTTAGAAAGCCAGACAGAGAGCTGACAGACCCTGTTGCTGTGGTCGCTGACTTTGATGATGAGGTCATTCTTCCTCAGGTCCCAGATGGACGCCCTCCCGCTGGGACTGGCAGAAGCAAGAATGTGCTGCACCTGGCAGTTCCACGCCACACAGCTAATGTCCTCCAGAGGCTGACACACAAAAACAGCAATAAACACAATCTAAATCACCATCAACAAACAACCCAACCAACAAAGCCACATACACAGGTCACATCATTTGCTTTAAGTAGTGGATGCGACTGGAGACAACAACGTTGGACAGAAAACTACAACAAATCAAAAAAAAAAAAGCAAGCAGAGAGGTGGCTCTATTAAGCTTTAAGACTAAAGCAAAACCTATAAAATATTAAATTGAGAAGATAATGTCTTACAGCCAGTAAAGATACTGAAGGAAAAGGTTGAAAGACAGTAATCTAAACAATCAAAAACAGCAAAAGATAAGCCTACGATTTTAAATTGCCTTTACTCTACCCAGAATATGTTAACAAAATTAGTGATTAGATAGAAAAAAAAGAACATTCCAGATCCACACTGTTGAGTTTAATACAGCATTGTTACCTGTGTTTTGGGTCCTGGAGTCATTGGGGAGCTGAAACTGTTCAAATCCCAGATGTAAATTTCTGACTCGTTACCACCAGAGGCGACCAGGTTCCCCTAAAAATTACAACAGTATTTTTGAGTCTTGGCATCTCAATGTTAATATAACATTACTTTAATTCTGTACCATTTCACTTTGCCCATTTGTCATGTGATGTTAACAGAATGTGAAGGACAGCTGGGGCCTTTTCATGGTGTAACAAACATAACAGCAGTGATGTGCAGAATGTCATTTGTGGAGTCTGCAAGAAACTGGCTTGGATGTTACCTGAAAGGAGTTGACATCGAGAGCGCGAACAGGCCCGGTGTGTTTATCACTCTGGGTAATGACCACGTCACTGTCGCCTGCTATGATCTTGGAGGGGTCATAGAGAATGATGTTTCCTGTTTCTCCTCCAGCAATGAGCACGCCGGAGGGAAGACCCTCCTCATCAATCCCATGCGAACCCCAAACCAGTTTGTGATATCTGGAGAGAAAAACAAGAAGATTCTATTATTATTTATTTATTTTGCTTTCTGTATAAGCGAAATCAATACTGCCATCTTGAAGTCAATGAGAAAAATCAGAAAAGAAACATTGGAAGGCCTGTAATGCTCCCAGACCAGAAGAGGAAGATTCCAGAGCAAATCTCTTAATACACTTAACAGTTTAGTGACCCATCAATCACCAACACTGAGACATGGGGGTTTTAAATCCACTGGACAGTTTACTGGTTGTAGGGTGAACATAGGCTAGAAACTAACTGCAAATCCAACAGCCAGAGGGAGACTATTTTAGCATGAGAATGCTCAGTGCAACAAGTAGAAAGATAAACCAAACAAGATTTATTTATTTTAATTAAAGAAAATATCAACAGTGAAACCAAAAATTACAAAAACCTGAAAAAATAACCTAAAAAATAAATTAAGTGCAATATTAGTGTATAACTTCATTAGTGATGATTACCTGCTAAAAACTTGGTTTGACCCATTTTGGAGAAGTAAACTGGCCTCAACTGAGTCAGCTCTGTAAAGTGTATTCTTTTTTTCTTGAGGTCTACACGCTCCCTACGCGAAACTAAAGTGCGGCATTGTTCTGATGTTCAGACAATGACAGAAGTGACAGACCTGTGAGGTGAGGTGAAAGCACCACACGACTTCATGGCCAAAGTGGGCTCGGCCAGATCCAGTTCAAAGATCTCCAGCGAGGCATTGGTGCTAAAAGTAGCATCCAGTTGCTGAGCAGAGGTGCCTGAACAGAAGTAAAGAACAGCAGGTGAAGAACATTTACTTTTCTCCACAAGCAGCAAGCTCACAATTTCAGGACACAAGAAAAAAACAGAGCATCTATCTTTGCCTACAACTTATTATAGTTAAGTATTAAATCATTATATGGTTAAATATTATATACCAATAAGTATTAAAGTATCAGTTCAGAGGCTGTAGTAAAAATGGGGTTGAGTTACCTGCTGCCAGGTAAATGGGGTGGTGCCGTGTCGGGCTCCAAGCCTGGATGGCAGTGCGGTTTATCTCTTTTAGCTTCATCCTACAACAAAAAGCCCACCACAGTGGTGTTAAAGAGGTGCAAGAATTCTCACAAAAAAAGTGTCATTCCTTATAACAGACAGGCATTGAGTTTGTAAAACATGCTAGAGGATGTGATTAACATAATAATACAATGGCAGGATCTAGTTTACACTACACATCTGTTAAAGGGGAAGTTAACTGACTATTCAGTTGTTCTGAACAATTTAATCTATGGGTTGTAATCAAGCAACCCCTGGCTCCCATCACCAGCAGCCTACCTGAAGAGACTACACCTCTCCCACCAATTCACAATACATTCTACAGAGGGAATATAGAGAGTATTCTCCGTAGCTGCATCCTGGCATGGCACGAAAACTGTGTTGCATCAGACTGCAGGACCCTACAGAGGATAACGCCTCTAGTAACATTTGGCACAAAGTGTTGCAGCATTCAGGCCTTCACTGCCAGGCTGGGCAACAGTTCCTTCCACACAGACTAAATCAGCACTCCTTCCCAACTGACTCTTAAATCAGTACAGAATTACAAAGTGTACATCACATACACATTGAACTCTTCCGCCATTAACAAAGAAATCTTATTCTCTGCCTACTAATTGCAGCCTACCTCAATCTTTGCAGCTTTCCATTCCTTTCCTCTTGAATATGTAACTGTGCTCCTAGAATACAGCATGTCACAATACTGTATTCACTCACACTAGTGCTGTTACTGCTTCTGGTCAATGCACTGCATGTGACCATTCTGTTATACGTGAACACACCACAGCACAATCATGGTGTGAACAGCACAAAATATTTCCTCCACATTTAACCCATTCACCAAGTGAAGCAGTGAGCAGCCAGGAACACAGCACCCGAGGAGCAGAGTGTGGGGACGGTACCTTGCTCAGGGCACCTCAGAGGTGCTTAGTAGTCTTGGGAACTGAACCAGTCCTTGTGCTGCACCAGGATACTGGAGAAACTTTGTGGTCCTAGAAGAACAGTGTTTCATTTGACTGTCCACTGTGTAGATGGTTGAAAAACACCTATTTGACTTAAGCAGTGCAAAAAAATCAGAGTGGGTAGGCTTTAACTACCCTCACATTAAAACCCTGAGATTCACTCAGAACCTGTAAACATTCCCCTTAAGGCAAGGCCTGCCTACAATAAGAATGTCTGCTGGGCTTCTGTAAAACAGGCCCAGCATACTTGAGAGGGCATGAACATATTTTGATGACAGACTGGATTATGAAGGCTCTGGTGGCCCAGTTCTGGCTTCAGTGTGAGGCTGAAATGGTGGTCTTCAGAGTGCACTTGAGGGACCTCGCTTATTCAAACGGAAGAATACCATCCTGTACATTACGTGGCCTATGGTCTGCACCATCGGGCACATATCAACCAGTGGTTCAGCAGGAGAACTTTTAACATCTGGCAACTCTTTGGTAGCACATTGCTGGCAAAAAAGCAAGTGACGTGGACCATCTCGGGCCTGTGAATTGGTACATATGGAAGAACTGCAACAAACCTCAAATGAATAAAATATCTGAAGCTTGACATAATGCACAGCATACTGTGGCACACATTCAGAGCAAAGTACGAGGCCATTATGGTTAACTGGGTTTCTGGACTGGACTGCACTGCAGTGCAGCCAAGTTACTGCAGCACAAATGCAAACACACTTATCACAACATAGAGGACCCGACCTCGATGGTTAGAGCCCCAAAATGGTGTTGAAATAACACTAAACGACAATTACTGCTTTATTTTCCCCCACACGTCGCCTTATTTGTAGCCTAGAAGCTAAAGGAGCTCCAAAAAGCTTCTGAAAAAGTGCTTACCTTCCCGATTAGCACTCAGGACAAGCATGCACAAACTCATCCAACTCGTGTGAAATGGAGTGCAACTTTAATCGCCACCTTTAAAGCTTCCTTGGCTGTAGAAGCCGTGCGCTCAGAGTTAGCGGCTGGCCCGGTCGCACAAACACACAGGAACAGTTCCACGTCCCCACTGGCCTCCATCAACGTGGCACACCACGGCCCTCCCTTCCGGAGAGAGCAATAGGGGCCGTCCCACTTCTCTCCATCCTCCCTACTTAGTGCACTCGATACAGACTACAGTCTAGATCACTTAGAGGTAGCGGGTCTAAGCAGGCATTACACCACTCCCCCTGTTATACCAGCACAGATGCAAATTACAAATACATTACGTTTACGGCACTTACCAGAGGCTCTTATCCAGCGCGATGTACAGCAGTGCGTAAATAGTCCACATATGTTTTAGCTAAGTTACCGCTAGCTAAGTTACACACCTTAACAAAGCCTTTCAAAAAGGAAAAAGTCAGGTTGATGCACAAGCAAGGAAAGAGTTAAGGGGGTGAGTGTCCGAGGATTTTTTCTTTAATATTATAGAAGATAAAAGAATACATACATTTGTCACACACTTTCATCCAGAGATTATTAATACTAATACACACACACTGCAGTGCAAGAACCAGAGGAGAGTACTAATCAATGGCAAATATATTACATTACAACAGGCGGACTAGTGGTTAGGGTGTTGTCCCTGCACTCAGAAGCTTGTGGGTTTGAATCCCAGGACTGCTCGAGTTACCCTTGAGCAATTATATGTATAATTTTTTTTTCAGCCAGTGAAATGTTTTATTTACTGAATTGAGCTGTACTACTTTAGAAAGCATTTAGGTCTAGTTTACTTCTTTTCACTGCCTACAGTTACTAATGACAAAGAACTATTAAAGGACCTAAGCTAGAAACTTTACTTCTGCTGTAAGTTAGCTAACATTACCTGCTGGCTGGCTAACAGTTCAAGCCTTTTAGTCGCTGATCTGCCAAGTTAAACTTTGTATCACTACAAATAAAAAAAAAAAGGATTCTCCCATTTGTTTTATTTTTACAGACACCATAGTCTACAGCTTACTGGTATTGCTTGCTTCGGCCTCATGAAGACTCACTGCAAGTGGGAAAACCTTACAGTGTACATATAACTAAAATACAAATTTGTCCTTACACCCAGCTGGGCACAATGCTGTGTCTACTATTGTACTAAAGCTAATGTTCTGTGACTAAAACATAACAAATTAATGCTACCCTATGCTATCTTTTGGCATGAAATGTTTTTTTCATTATACAAGTATCTGCGCAGTATTAAGTAAACAGGTAAAAAACATGCTTATTAACCATATTTCATGATAAGGGCAAAACTGAAAATTAGATTTTTGGTCAACATTTGGTCATTGACATGACATGGATTTTGCCAAGTGGAAGTGGTTGGGTTAAATAAGGCCATTAACACTATGGTGGATTTTATTTTTATTCATAAACAACAGTATAGAAAAAGTCTGCATGATGTTTTTAATGCACTTGTTACAAACAATAGGATCATGGGGTTTAATTCTCCCTAATTGCCCATCATTTTTGTTGATCAACAGTTATACAAGTACATGCCTCTAAATCAGTAATGAAGTTTGGAAATAAAGAGAAATAAATATTATTCAGAAAATACAAATAACATTACAATAATATATTGTGTAATAGAAAGGTATAATAGTTCACTTTACAGAAAGCACACTGTACTTTACAAGTAAACTTATCATTTATCTCCACACAACGCAAGGAACTTTTGAAAATGTCTATTTATGCTGAGACTCTGCACAAAAAAAAAATCATATATAACCCCCATGTCTAAGTGTACAAATGACAAATACAGTAGTTTGCAGTTAATGTAATGATTGTAAGTTACTCTGTATAAGAGCATCAGACAAATATCCTTTAGGAGATGTGTGTTATTTATACATACCCAAAGCACTTGATTGTTTTATTGGAGACATTCTTCTGACCATATTTACAAATTCACAAGTTGTGTGCATATGAAATTCAGTATCACACAAGAAAAAGATGTCAGAACCCTGTAATTCTCATACGATGAAAGTCTTCTTAAAAATTCCTGACCAAAGACTCCGTAGCAGGTCTTGAGGTTCAATCCAGGTCATCGACTCTAGGCAACACAGAAGTCCAAAAAAAAAACAGAACAGAAAACAGGTTATTTGAGGTGATTTTATAATTTACGCAGTTAAAAAAAACACCAGCAACCTTGAAGGCTTGTCAGACCGACCCCTCATATTAGAGAAATTAATCTTTCCCATAAACAGGGTCAGATGGGTAGTGTGTTTAATCATTGGGTCAGTCACTATTTGTTCCCAACAATACAAACAGGTTCATCACAACTAAATCACAAACTTCTAGGCCTAAGCAACAGATCTCACTACAAGTCAACCACGTGGGCAACTTTAAACTTGCTGTAGGGCTCTCTTAAGCATATAAGTGATACATAGACCGTGCAACTGCAACTGTAAGGAGAAAAGGTTCGGAACAATAAGGTTATTAAATAAATCAAACATTACGGTACCGCTGTAAACAATGTAATGTTAGCTGCTGGCTGCCTGAAAAAGATCAAATAACTCCACTTCTACTTTAATGACATTGGAGTTAGCAAATAAAAATGCATTATTTTACCACTTTGAGTGTTCAGATTTTACATGCGCTCACCTTATCTCCTTCCACTGCAACCCACCCCTCACGAATGGTGAAAGGGGTTGAACCACGTGGGGCTTACAGCCCTGTAGAAGTTCCTTCATAATAAAAGTCCTCCCCAGACATACTTTAATACGGGTGTACTACATGTTTTCATATTTAACCATTTCTAACCTCGGGCAAATGTCTTTTACAGTTGCTGACAAGTAAAACTCTTAAACTCAACGCACTTCTCAAGCAATACCCTCTTTTGGCACTAGGGAGAAATATTTCCTATGTCTTTTGTTTACCCATAATTGCAGTTACTTTATTATATTTTAAGGATCTACAGTATACATACGGCAGTGAGAATGATGGACATGCACAATATGGACAAAGTATTGCGACGACTGACCATTACACCAACAGGGACTTTAAACACATTGCATTCAAATACATAGACTTTAATATAGAGTTGGTCCCATTTGCAGCTATAACAGCTTCCACTTCTCCTGGAAGGCTTTCCAGAATACTGGAGTTTCTGTGGGAATTTTTGCCCATAGGGCATTTAAAAGGTCAGCTACCTACCTCTTATTGGACGAGAAGGCCTGGATCTCAATCTCTGTTCGTCCCCAAAGGTGTTGGATGGAGTTTGGGGCTCTCATCCAGCCATTTATGGAGCTTGCTTTGTGCACTGGGGCACAGTCATGCTGCAATAGAAGAGGTTCCTCCCCAAACTTTGTCCACAAAATTGGAAGCGTATCACTGTCCAAAATGTCTTGGAATGCTGAAGCATTCAGCTTGCCCTTCACTGGAAGTAAGGGTCCACCTGAATTCAATAATTAAGAGGTGTGTCCCAATACATTTGTTGATATAGTTAATGTTATTGCCAGGCAAAAGTACAGTGACGATGCTCTCTGACTCTGAAGACTTACAGGATGCTTGTTAGATCCACAGCCTGTTTGAGCACGTTTGTATTTAATAACCCTAGAAATAAGTGATAAACCACTTAAGTCTAGGATAAAATAATAAAAAAAAAAATAGTCAAAAGTGTATAGCCGTATCGCCAATACACCTCTTCTCTCATTCATCGACTTAAAAAACCCCTCAAAATGTGAAAAGTATGAGAAAGTAGACTCAGTTTAGATTTTCACATATTTTAATAACAGCTTATAGCTCTGTTTTGTAAAAAAGAGGCAATTTTTTGTTTTAAAATAGATTTTATTTTGAGCCAAACCAACCTGTACAACCAAAATCGAGACAATTTAAGACCCAAATAATCAAAATGATTTCAGTATCGAAAATTCTGTTTTAACCTGTATATATCGATACACCTCTAGCAAAAAGTACACACATATCTGTCTCAGAGATCTGAGCCTCAGTTGTGTTGAACTTTTCAGAACCTGACCAACCTAATTTACATGATAAGCATAGGATAATAAAACATTAGTTTATTATAACGTACCAATGTATTGCCAATATGCCTCCTCTGAGCATCATCTTAAGAAAAACCTCAAAATATGAAAAAGCATATAAAGTATAGATATATTTCATATATATAAATTTTTGCTTATTGCTCTGCATTATAAAATACTTAATTATTTTTCTGAACCTAACTAAACCGCGAACAGTGCACTCAGAATAGAGGCAGTTTACAGGATATTTACAGAATAAATATTAAATATATTTTATAATAAAACGATAGAAACGATAAAATAATTTGTTTTTTTAAATAAATAGTATATTTCCCCCAGAATCTTAGAATCTAGACACAAAATAAGTAAAATGATCTGTGAATTGTATTTAACCTAGAAATATCGTTAGACCTTTAGGAAAAATACACATACACATCTGTCAGAGAGATCTGAGCGTCTGTTGTGTTGAATCAGGTCTAGTGTGTGCATATGTGTGTGCGTGTGTGTGTATGTATGTATGTGTGTTTATACTGCTACACTGTTTCCCGTGGAGGCTTGTTGTGTTTCCGGACCTGCGTTTGGGAGTCAGCTGACAGATGTGAGCTGGTTTTCACGCCGCGGCGACTCTTAAAGCAGCCCCGGGCGAGGATCTGGGGATTTTGGGATTTTCCACCGACCCCTTCCCAGTTTCTCCGCGCGCACGATGAGCGCTGGCACCCCGAAATCGCTGCCCTCGTCCGGGCAGAAGCCCATCCAGGAGATGTGCCACCCCCTGTCCTCAGAGGAGCCCGGGCTCCCGAGCCCTGATGGAGGGAACACCAAGGTACTCACACGTACACGCTTCAGCAGCTCTCTGAATCATAACTCCTCTCTGATCGATCACTATGATCAGAGATTAAAGCCTCGGAAGAGTCATCGACCCCTGTCTTCTCCTGAGGTTCTCTGTGTCCTGGCCAGTCGTATGGCTGTGGTGGTGGTGGTTGTTGTTTTCCGTTTTTGCTGTTGAATCGAGGTCCATCATTACTCTGAATGATGAAAAACGGCTCGTTTTACGCAACCGTCACAAAGCCTGAGTAGAAGTTATTTCCCCTGCAGGACTGGACTGGCTTCTAGAGCTGTGCTTGAGCAACTTAAAGGTATTTGTGTAAATGTGTGTGTGTGTGTGTGCATGTATTTATGTATGTGTGTGTGTCTGTGTATAGATAGATAGATAGATAGGTTGGTTAGGGAGTCCCCCCTGTGATCAGAGGGTTGTGGGTTTGAATCCCAGGACTGCTAGCAGCACCTCAAAGGTACTCTTGAGCATGATACCGTCCCCACACAAGTCCCCCGGGTGCTTTGTTCCTGTCTGCCCACTGCTCCACCACTGTGCTGTGGTGTGTTTATGTATGACAAATGGACACTTTACACAAATATCGATGCACACATACATACATATACACGTATATAAAATACAGTGTAAAAGTCTTAGACAGCTCATAAAGTAATATTTATAAGCAGTATGTGTATTTTTCTCAAAATAAACCCAATTAAACTAAAAAATACAAATGAATACTTTAATACAGTAAATGGTGATTTTCCATATATCAGTGTGTTCGTTTAACCATTTCCAGACCTTTCCTTGTGGAAGCCACAAGTTAATTACTGTTAATTGTATTTTCCACCAAATACCTGGTTTGTCTCAGTCACTCGATTAGATTAAAGCAGGAGCTGCTGATGGACTTTCTACAAATGATGCAACAGCTGGAGGCATCCAGGAGAAATCTGCAACCAAACTTGTGCTCCTCTAACAAACAGAAGACTTTTACTGCTTTTTGGCTCCTTTCTTGTTTGTTTGCTTTGATTCTAATGTTGTCTGTTTCTTGCTGCAGAAAAACACTCACTGTTGAGATGATTGCCTTTTGAATGATTGCCTATTGACATAGGTGCCTAAGACTTTGGCACAGTACTTTAGATCCACATAATCAGCTGGTAGTCTAGTGGTTAGGGCATTCGCCCTGCGACCAGAAAGTCCGGGTTCGATCCCCAAGACCACTAGGCACAGCTGAGGTACCCTGAGCAAGGTATCCCCCCCATGCACTGCTCCCCGGGCGCCGTGTTCATGGCTGCCCCCTGCTTCACTTGGTGAATGGGTTAAATGCAGAGGTTGAATTTCGTGCTGTTCACACTGTGTGCAGTGGTGTGTTCGTGTATGACAAATGGTCACTTTCACTTTTTTTTTCATAAACATCAGGATCTTTAAACCTTTGAATGCAACTTTTTTTACTACGCTGTTTACTATGTTGATAGGACAAATATAAATGTTGTAAATGAGCCCTTTTTTGATTGGCTCCCCTGTACTGAACCCTGTTCTTCAGCATGAATAAGTGGCTGTATGTAAATGCATTGGTTTTTGTTACATCACAAACACAATGAAGTCTGCTGCTCCCATATATGAGCTAAATGGGAGTGAATGGGACATTTTGAAAGCTCATCTGCACAGACGCCAAGCACATTTAATGCATGTAACATGAGCCTGTTTTGTATCGTTACTAGGCCCATGATTCATGTGATGTAATGGAAAATAAAATGATGAAAATCCAAGGGAAAAACACAAACTACTGACTTCTCACCACAGAGGACTGGTTTCATTGTCATGTCACCCTCACAATAGCACTGTGTTCAGCTGCTTATCACATAATGAGTTGCCTCTGCTAGCCACTGTGGATTGTATGTGGTTTGTAACAAAGAGAAAGATTCAGTCACCCAGACCCTGCTGTCATCCACAACTACTGTGCATATTGCCAAACGATATTGAATAAATTAGCTTGTGCACCAAAAAAACAGAGCTAAACATCAGCTCATCACTCATCCAAGGACAAAGATTGTAGATCTGAAGATGATCGTTTACAATGATATGATAGGATGGGTGACAGTGTTATTATGGAAGACTCCTTGTTATGCTTTTGGCTCATATTTTACTGTCAAAGAGGTAAAACATGACCAGTTTGTTATTTACATCCTATTATTTACACCTTAAAAGGGTGCTTATAATAGATGTATAAAGTTTTTTCTTGCTTTTTAGTTCAGTTTTATTGAGTATGTAAACATTATTGAAGTTCACCCCCAGTCCATGAAGGTTGTAAACTATGCTGCAAAATCAGTCTTATCCAGCCCACTCACAGGTAACCCCTGCCCATCCATACTGAAGTTATTATGGCCTTTTTTGAAGGAGGCATAATGCAGGGCAACCAGAAAAGAACATATTGACAAATGAGTTTAAGCCTTTTACCTAATGCTGAAAAGCATTACATGAACTAATGAGGCCTAATCTTGGATTAGTCCACAGATTTCTGCCATGGTGGTGTAAAAAGCAAAATAAAATCTGATCTTTTATTAAAGTATTAAGTACATAGATGTAATAATATCAACAGTAATTGTTGGACTTGAGACTAACCCAGGCTGCGTATCATACAGATGGTCATGTTGGTTATTTATGGAAATATAAACCTCAAAATTAGCCAACAGCCAACCCGGTGAGTTTTGTCACTGGCCCATTTTCTGCCTTGTTTATCACCTGAATGGAGCCCCCTTTTTCATTCATGGTGGTTGTAATGGGTTATTAATTTATGTGCAGTGGTGGGCGATTTGGCCAAAATATCATATCACGATATGTTAAATAAATATTCACGATACACAGCACACAGTGTGAACAGCATGGAATTCCTCTTCATTTACCCCATTCACCAAGTGAAGCAGTCAGGAACACTGTGCCTGGGGAGCAGTGTGTGGGGACAGTACCTTGCTCAAGGGAACCTCAGTGGTGCTACTAGCAGTCCTTGGATTTGAACCCGCAGCCTTCTGATCGCAACTGTCTAACCAGTAGGCTTCCCCATATATTTTTTTGTCATTTGAAAAGTTGTAATAGACAAAAAGTCCCAGCAGTTTCACAAAGAAAAAAGGTCAAAAAACACTATATTTTTAAAAACCTGGCTCTTAATAAACATTGAAAAGAATAAAATCCATGTGGCACATAGATGCATTGTTCATCAGAGCACAGACTCAGAATTATAACATGCATCTTTCCATGAACCGCTGCTGATTTGCTGAGATGTTTTAGTCTATATCATTTTTAACACAATGATCGTAACTGCCCTTATCGAAAGTCCTTGGCACAGAGTAAATGGGTGTACTCACACTAGGCTCGGTTGCCCTGAACCGGGCCCGAGTTCGATTGTCCCCCCTCCCCACTCCCCACTCCCCCTCTGGACCGCACTCACATTAGATTTCTGCATTCGTGCCAGAGCTGAACGCAGTGGAGTCTATCGCTCTCTTTACTTTTTTGATAGTAATTTTGAGTCGTTTGGTCCGCGGTTGTCCACAGCCCCTTCACAGCCTGATGCTAAACAGGTAAATCGCTTTTGTGGCACAATAAATGGTTTTGGAGCGTCGCAAAAACGTGGTGTCATGCGCCCTGATCCGTGCTCCAGCGCGGTTAGCGCTCACACTACATGCGAACCGCGCCCGAGTTCAACTGAACCGTGCTCTGGCTCACCTCTTCCAAGCGGGCCGGGCACGGTTTGGAGCACTCACACTAGTCAAACGAACCGCGCTTTGGTGGTCAAATGCACTCGGGCACGGTCAAATGCACTCGGGTACACCCAATGAGGATTTGCCTGCAGGTCCCTTAGGGACATTACACTGAGTATTCTAGTAAATTTGCTCTGCTTCTTGTGGGGAAAAGATAAAGTCCTCTAATGCTGGTTAGAGCACTCCTGTTCAGGCTGTAACATGTTGTTTCAGTGAAGCCTTTATTCCACTGTGTGCGTTTTCTAATAAGTTTCACTTCTGTTTGCTGCTTTGCAGATTCTTGCAACTCAGCAGCTTGACAGCATCCGTGTCCGAGGGCTTTATTTTTTTCATAGTTCTTGTATGTGGCATGCAGTCAGGAAAATGCTGTCACTGTTTCCTAAGTACCGGATCTGAAATGGGGATGTTGGCTGCGGTAATATTTTTTTTGTGAAATCCATCATGTCTTTGCGGCGGTGAGATTTTCACTCTCCGCTTCAGGACACACAAAACATTGGTGGGTTCTGGTTCAGTGGCGGCTTCACAGCATGGTATAATGATTTGCCAATTAAAAATTTAAGACGGTCCAATTAGTGATGAGGAATGAACTTATTGCAAGACCTGCGATAAGACAATTAGACTGTTGTTTTATCATCATAGGGATTGTCTTACAGAAGTGTATTTTAACTGTTACTCATGGCTTAAATGGTGTTTTGGTATCAGGTTGTTACCAGCAGAATATACTGTATCAGATATCAGAGGAAAAGAACTCTGATTTGATTTTTGTAGCTTCCGTGGAGTCGGCCAAGACAGACCATATGATAACAATGGTCACAGTAGTTACATAAGACAAGAGATAAGACAACCCTTTATAAGTCCCACAGTTGGGAAATTTGCATATAGTTTCACGTTAACCTAAGAACAATGAGGAGATAGCAATTATACTAGAAGGACAACTATTTCATTGTAAATAGACTAATATTCAACCTATTTGCACTGTGATAAGCGCCTGAAGGACCTGGCTTGTGACTCATGTTTAATGGGTGGGATTCTCCACTAAGGGTGTTTGTGTTCATATAGTTTTTGAAGCTTACTAAAAATGGAGCTTTGTACCATTGACACTGTTTGGGTGGGGTGGTGTTTAAAGTCAAAGTGAATCGGAAAAAATAAAACATGAAGCATTTTCACTTGAAATTCGTTTTACTCTGTTTTAGGTAGTGGAATTAGGCAGTGAATCTTTTTCGTGCATGATGGTGTAAAGTAATTAAAACTAATAACCGTGACTAGGAACATGATCTAGCGGGATAACGAAAGGCTTTAACTGATTTAAAATATGATGAAAAATATAATATAAAAATATATCTAGTATGTTTACTCCGGTAGGTAGTAGAGTGTTGGGGTAAAATGATCACAGCATGCTTGGATGACCATCTTCAATAGTAATTTTTAAAGATAAAATGTCTTGGTATTGGATAAGGTTGAGTATCCATATCAGCAGTGCTGCATTGTGCCTGAAAGTCCTCAGTTCCTGGGCATGTGAAGATCAGAGGCGAGCGGTCTGCAGGTGGAGAACAGCATTTATTTTGGTGTGGAGGTGGCATGGGGCTGATCTCTTAGTGTGCAGATGTGGGGTCTAATTGATGGATCACTGACTGGCTGCTGTGAGAGGAGCTGACTGAGCCCACACAGAGCAGAAGGGTCTTCAGAAACCCCGAAACAGCTTATCCAGTGTCCTCTACCTCTCAATGTCTCTCTCTCACACTCACACACACACAAGCACATTCACTGGCTTGCTATCATCCAGGAATGAGAGGAATTTGATTCTGACTCGAGGCAAGATACGTTTCTTTCAAATTAGACTTGCATGTTTTTTCAGCCTCTTATGGTTTAGGCTCACATAAATCAGTGAAACCTGCTGTTTGTACATCTATGATTTGCTTTGGTATTGTGTTTTGTTTTGTGAATACAGAATTTGATATACTTTGTATATTGATTACTGCTTTTCATTAAATTGCATTCAACATTCTTCTTCTTCTACTTTCAGCTGCTCATATTTTATTAGGGGTTGCCACAGTGGATCAGCGTCTCCATTTCCATCTATCTGCATCTTCCTCTCACACCAACTGCCTGCATGTCCTCCATCACTACATCAATAACCCTCCTGCTAGACCTATTCTGCTCTTCCCTGCAGCTCTATCCTCAGCATGCTTCTTCCAACACACTCAGAGTCTCACTTTAGCATTCCAACACTCTCAGAGTCTCTCCTCGGCATCCTTACCCCAACACTCTCGGAGTCCTCAAGTTGTCCCTCTAATACTCATTTCTGATCCATCTTCGTTACTCCCAGTGCAAATCTGGTTATTTTCATCTTTGACACCTCCAGCTCTGCTTCCTGTCTTTTCAACAGTGCCACTGTCTCTAAATCATCAAACTAGACAACATGGCTGGTCTCACTACCATCCTGTACGCCTTCCCTTTCACTCTTGCTGGTACCCGCCTGTCACAAATCACTCCTCCCACTCTGCTCCACCCATTCCACTCTGCCTGCACTCTCTTCACCTGTATTTCACACTTCCCAATACTCTGGCAAATTACATTCAGCAGTGATGATCATAATTTTAAGACATACAAAACATAAGAGTACAAGGGTAATTTTGAATTGGTAGCTCCGACATTAAATATTCACACAATGCAAAAAGCAGATCACTGTGGCAAACCTAATTGCCTCTTTGTATGTTTGGATCTGAAATTTTATTAAGAATAAAATGACTAAACATGAAAAAAAAAAGACTAAACTTTATAAAGACCTGTGTGTGTTTCTTCTAGATTGGACATTTTCTTTATATATACAAGAAATCGAGGACCTGTGTACTGATATGGCCATTGTCACTTCCCTTATTTACCTGCTTGAGTGCAGCTTGATGTCAACAGAGGAAAAAATTTTGCAGATGTGTATTTCTCCAAAATGGACTAATTGTTTTTGTAAATTCAGGATGGCCATAATATTCCCTGGTTGAGCACACTGTACAGTTATGTCTCCTGGCTGGTGTGTTTTAGTGTTGAATCTCAGTATGTGACTCTGGCTGAGACACTTCGGATTACCAGGCTGTATATCAGTAATCTGATTCGTTGCTGCTCAGCTCATTTGCACAGTTTCTTCAGAGCTAGAGGGAGAGCAGAGCAAGGGTTTGTGTCAGAAGTTGTATGTGTATGTCTTACAACACATTGACTCTGTTTGAGTCATAATTAAAAACACAAAAAGGCAAGTAACTTAGAATGGAGCTGTTGTACACACTGCCTACACCACATTCCTGCAGATCGGCTCCTAAAGAATTAGCAGGTGTATTTTCAGTTAGTTGAAAGGTAGAGTATTGTGTAGTATATAATTGTGTGTATTGTGCAGCCTCTGTCTGCAAAATACAGTCATGTACTAGATCCAGTGGTAAGAACAAGGTGTTCCTTATATATCGAACTGTACCCAACTCATGCTGGCTTAGGATGTCTTACAGCCTCTTATATGGAGACCCTGGATATAGGCAGTGACTGTTTGCATCATATCACGAGTCACTTGAGCTGCTGGAGGCTCAGGAGTCTCTTCTCCGCTCAAGTCACCTTCTAGCGTTGTCAACACAGGGGTCATGGTGAATCACAGTGATTCAAAGTAAATATTACAGAGCACTGCACTAAAAAAAGTGATGCATTGAATTGATTTCACATCTTTGTTTCCACAAAAACATTACCTTCCAGTTTTATTACTGGGCCTTAATTGTGTACATATTTTATTTCTGTGGAAACGGATTAAGTCGTTAAATGCATCACTTAAAGTATATTCTTAGTCTTCTGATATAAAGCATGGCACCAAAAGGTTATGAAGTGGCTGTCAAGTCACTGCCCTTCCAGTAAGCTGCAGTCAACACATTTCAATTTAAATATTGAAATAAACTTCAATTTAAATATGTATTTTCACTTTGTACACTCTAGGCAATGTTTCTCATGTACCAAATTCTTTTGTAATCCTTAGGACCTGAGTCTACCCAATGGCAATGCAGTAGACACGTCGAGCCCCGCATCGTCCTCCTCCCTGCTAAATCGCTTGCAGCTGGATGATGACCTAGACGGAGAGACGCGTGACCTCTTCGTGACTGTGGACGATCCGAAGAAACACGTGTCCACCATGGAGACATACATCACTTACAGAGTGTCCACCAAGGTCAGCAAACCGCTTACCAAGCTTTTGCTTCAGTCTTTGTTTTATTTTTAAAACACATTTTATGCAGAAGGTACAAATGAAAACATGGCTTTTATACTAGGTGTCTGTCAGCAAGAGTGTATACAGTTGGGCACTATAGCCAGCAGGGTCACCATCCCTCTTCATGGATCTATGTTCCAGTCCCATTTCGCTTCACACTGCATCTAACATGCTGCCCCCTCCCTCTTACTTAGTGCTACAGCCAATAAGGGGTTTCTGAAGAAGTTAGTTAGCCAGAGCAGTTCAGTTTGGACTGGAATTCTCAAGGAGGTAGAGCTCCAGGATGAGGGTTGGTGACCCCTTTGTAAAGTTGTTGTTATTTCTGAACACAGAACAACTGCATGTACAGTATCTTGAGTAAGATTTTGATCAATCAAAGACAGTCTGGACAGAAGCAATGCATGGAAAAGTTCTGCTTTTCCTTTTTACTTGGTTTCTTCAAGATCAGAGAATTGCAACCTTCAGGATTTGAGGGAGGCAGGTGCTAATTGAAATGGTCTGATAACAGGTGCCTGGACAGCCACAGGCGTTCCCAGAGCTGCAAAGAAGACAGAGCCAATGCTCACACTTTAGCAATAATAAGACAGACTGATAAGACCTGCTATAGTGACAGTGCCACAGTTCTTGTCCACAGCCTGATGAGAGCAGAACGGAGCCTATCAGATGTAATACACTGTCGGTAATAAGAGTGAATTCAGGTTCAGGTGCTTTGACACCCACCTTTGCTTCATTAGTCTGTAAAAAGACTTCCATTAAGAAAGCTTGTTTCCTCTCTTTTGTGTTTTAAATGAAGGCAGAAAAAATAAGGAGCTGCTGGTAGGTTATTGGTATGATTAGCAGTGCATTTATCTTCCCCTGATGATTGTTTGCTGACTGTTCTGAGCAACTGTGGTCTGCAGCTTTGGTGGAAAATGTGCAGTGGTTAATGGATAACTGGGCCATTATGTTTCTGGCAGAAAGGGTTTGTGAGAAGCCTACCTAGTTTCAAGAGAGAAATGAGGAAAAGTGCTTCTCTTTTTTTCTTTTTCTTTCTCTTTATAATGAAGAGAAATATAGAAAATGGTTCTGGATGACTTCTAACATGAGCTCTAAGATACAAACCACACACTCTCACACCCTGTTATCCAATCCTGTCATGTCTGTTAATGTTCAGAGAGTTACAGATTTCAGATGAATGTGTTGAGTAGAAAAATGTGTAGGAATGCTCCGTGTGTTTGTTTGTGTATGTATATAATATATATGAGGAATTATGGCAATAAACACAAATTCAGAAAAGTGAAGAAAATGTGCTTTTCAGTGATTTGGGCCTTTTCATGTATTATAGTTGCATTGTAATACAAAGTTCATTATTATGGTATGATATATCGAAACTGGTGTAGAAGCAGCATTTAAATAAAGCACAATTGCTCTTTCCTACCTTTTAGTTACTTAACAAATTAAATTACAAATCAGACAGAATCGTAGTCAATTGACCATTTCTGTGTTTTCAGCAAAAATCTGCTGATTCCCTTCTTGGTCGATTCTGATTGTTTCCAATAAATGAGACTCAATGTAGGAATCAATAGCTGATATACTGAACAATATATTGTTCATTAATTGTTTTTGAAATGCTGACCTAACAGAAGGCTTATGCAAAGGAGCCCACTAACCACTTACTGCCTTTTTACTGTCTGCTGTGAGCATTCCTGCCCGGTCACCGTTCCAGATCAGTCACTGTTTTGATGAATTGTGTAATCAGTAAATAATTTGAGCCCATATAATTCAGGCCAGCCTTAAATCATTTCACATAATTTATTTATTTTTGTAGGACATATATTCTACATCTTGCATTTTCTTGCAATTTTTGCACTGAGCTAAACTTTCAGAATTTGTGATGTTTCATAGACTTGAAACAGCCTTTTCATTATTCCAAAAAGCATCTTTGATACCGTGCCCTTAAGGCTGAAATACGCAAATGAAGTCTGTTCTGATTGGCCGCCTCATTTTAAAAAGCAGTTCAAGCTGTAATACTGCTTTAAAGTGAATGGGTGAGGCTAACTCACATATATATTTGTGCGTGTTTCTGTAAATAAATTGTCTAGACTGGGAAGTTAATACATTTGGGAACATATGGAAATAAACACTTTTAATTCAAAAGAGTGAAGAAAGTTTGGGCCTTTTTAATGTATTTTTATTAGAGGTGGGCATAGATTAATATTTTTAATCTAGATTAATCTCATTTTAATCTCATATGCCTCCAGATGTTCTCCCAGATCACTTTAATTTCATTTGGAACTCAGTTGAATACATTACCCTTAAAGAAAATGTAAATATTAACCCGAGGTTTAAATACGGAAAAGTCAGGAACGAGAGAGAGACA
>JBBPDB010000036.1:3285303-3299102 GCA_037974465.1 Brachypetersius altus | reverse complement strand
AGAGACAGAGAGAGACAGAGAGAGACAGAGAGAGACAGAGAGAGACAGAGAGAGACAGAGAGAGACAGAGAGAGACCGAGAGAGCGAGAGAGTGAGATGATCTGCGCGCTCCGGAAAAGTCACGAACGAGACAGACAGACTTACAGACTGACTCACTGACTCACTCCGCGCTAAAATATCAAGGTGAAAGTCAGCTTGCGTAGTATACACCCAGCTCCCAACCCGACTTTGTGAATTGATTAACGGCAATATTTTTTTATCGCGCGATAAGAGTCTTGCATTAACGCCGTTAACGGCCCAGCACTAATTTTTATTGTTTTGCAGTTTTAATTAGTAGCAATTTACGTATTTTAAAGTATTTTGAAGCATTTACATATAATTTTGTACTGATTGTGGTCTCAAGCCGATAACCTTTTTCTCCCCATATTATTTGTTCCTATCTTATTCACAGACCACCAGAACAGAGTTTGACCTCCCTGAGTATTCAGTGAGGCGGCGCTACCAGGATTTCGACTGGTTAAGAAACAAGCTAGAGGACAGCCAGCCAACCCACCTTATTCCTGTAGGTAGATCCTTAAACATGGATTTAATCACGTTTCCCTAGCATAGATCCAAACTGCATTTGTGCCCCCAGTCACCCATTTAATCTGCCGCTGGTAGGAATAATTATCCCAATTCAACTTTAGATAACAGTAGTAATTATCCCAGTCTTGATTAACATTCTGTGATAATGAAACATATTCTAAAATGAAGCAAATAAAGGAATGCTATTGTTACCTGCATCTAAAATGAAAAAAAAATTTTTTTCTCTCGTGTCTCATAAGCCCTTGCCTGAGAAGTTTGTGATGAAGGGCGTGGTGGACCGTTTTTCAGAGGAGTTTGTTGAGACGAGAAGGAAAGCCCTGGATAAATTCCTGAAACGGGTCGCGGACCACCCAGTCCTTTCTTTCAATGAGCACTTCAGCGTCTTCCTATCAGCCAAGGTCAGTGTGTCTGCTTGTGTCAAATGGCGCTGAGGCTGAAAAACAGTTTTGCTTCCTGATGCTTCGAGCAGTATTTTGAAGCATTTGTCTGATTTATCCTTTTATTCCAAACAAGTGTTTACAGCCATTGCTGACTGGTCACTGGACCCTTACAGGCTGTGATATTTCTGACATTGTCCACAGCTGTTATTGTATTTCTGAGTAAAATGCTTCCAGGAATGACGCTAAATTAATAGGTCATGGCAGGACCAGGTCCTCGCGACCTAAAGGTCACATTGGTCATTCATGCATGTCTTAGTAAATGAACAAAGAGTGACTTTTCATATGGTAAAAAATAAAATGACCATCAAATACTAGTCAAAAACTAGTGCAGATGAATAAGATTTCAAAAAGTGCTGGGGATGAAATGGCTCTTGACAAAAAGTGGTGGAAAAAAAAGTGGTGAAGTCCCACCCGTCCCCAGTGTGAATGACGCCTATTAACTCTCCACAGGAAGAGATACACGGCTACAACTAGACTACACAAGGGCAGTCTGTGCTATTCCAGTCTAGATTTGTTGCAGGACTGACTGTACTGATACTAATCATTGTTATCAGATGATTAGGCAGCTGGTGGACTGGTGGTTAGGGAGTTGTCCTTGATCAGAAGGTTGCTTTGAATCCCGGGACTGCCAGAGGCACCACTGAGGTATCCTTGAGCAAGGTAGTGTCCCCACACACTGCTCCCCGGGTGCTGTGTTCTTGGCATCCCACTGCTTCACAATGTTCATTTTGAATGCATTTTACATACCTGTGTTTTAACAGTAATGGTGTTTGCTGTATTCAAGTCACATACTGTGGATAGGTCATGAAGCTGCTCATCAGTTTTATATCTGTGACTGTTAATAGGTGGTGGAGTCTTTGTGGCCTGTGGTAGTTTACTGGAATGTGAAGGCCACTAGTGTAGCTTTTCATTATCGACCGTGTGACAAAAAGTCAGGAGTAATTATTCTTCTTGGCAGTTTCAGCAGATAGCCAACAGCAGTTATTAATAAGACTAATGTTGCGCCGCTGTAAAATATTGATCCCGCTGCCCTCAAGCTTTGAGAGCAGGTCCCAACATCACTGCAGGGCTTTTGTCTCTCTTTTTTTTGCATTTGCTCCTGTGGAAGAGAGTCTTGTACGTATTTGTATTCTGCAGGATCTGAATAAGAGGCAAGGTCTGGCTCTTCTGGTTAAGATGGGTGAGTCGGTGAAACACGTGACGGGCGGGTACAAGCTGCGAGCACGGCCGATCGAGTTTGCAGCCATGGGCGACTATCTGGACGTGTTTACACAGAAGCTGGGCACCATTGACAGGATAGCACAGAGAATCATCAAGGAGCAGTCAGGTACAGCCTCATGAGCACTAACCACTGTGACCCTCCCAACTGCAGCCTGCATATGAACTTTCCAATGTTGCCCAGCTTGTACTATTGCAGCAGTGCGTTCATAGCGATATAGAAGTGAATAACACCAAGTTGTAAAATGACCATATAATGAAAAAACTAGATGCTTTTGCTTTTTTAATCAATAAATTATACAAATGTGAAGTTCAAGAAAATACCAGTCACTCCCTAGATCACAGAGCCCATATATGAAACATTAACACCATGATATATGAACACTAATGTGGTTTTGTGGTGTTATGTCTTTGCTCTTTGTGCTGCACCATGATCCTGGAGAAACGTTGCTTCATTTCACTGTTTACTGTGTATATGGTTGAAATGACCAAAAACCACACACCACAGTCTTCTGTGCAATAGTTTACCATGTGTAATATCTAGCAATGTTCTAATTGGGTGCTAAAACATTATCATTATGTGCAATATTTTATTATTATGTGCAGTAAGCTTACCATGTGAATATCATTATTATACCACCCACCCCCGAACCACACTGAGACATAGGACCTTTGAATAGGGTGTCCAATCGCAACAGAGATCATGTTATGCGTTCTCCTCAGAGTACTTGGTGGAACTGAGGGAGTACGGCCCGGTGTACTCCTCCTGGGCCTCGTCTGAGGAGGCGCTGCAGGAGCCGCTGGACGGGGTGGCAGGCTGTGTGGCTAATTGCTGCAGTGCACTGGAAGAGCAAACAGAGGACATGAGTGAGGACTTCCTGCCTGTGCTAAGAGAATACATCCTTTACATCGAGTCCATGAAGGTAAACTGTGCACTGATGGTGATGTGGTGAAGTGGGGCAGGGTGTTATAATTTCCTAAGAAGTGTGTGGTAATCCAAAACAGGCCACTTACAACATCATTACAGTAACTGTGACTAGATAATTGAGGTCGGACTTTTTCGCAGAAGTATTAGGCCTACAGCAGAAAGTGCTCAGTATCACAGTTCTGCCTGCACTGTCGCTGCCTTGCTGAGTGTTTTTGAGCAAGTACAGAAGTGAGTCTTCTGGATGCTGAAGAGATATTTCTCTTGTCATGAGCCTTGTCGGGGAATTGCTTTGAGTTGCTAAAGTCTGTTAGTGCTGTTTGATCTCTTGACGTTTCCACACTGTTCGTCTGCCCTTCTGCAGTCTCTCTCTCTTTCTGTCTAGTGCTCTTTCTCTTTCTCTCTCTCTTTTTTCTTTCTGTCTCTGTTCTTCTCTCTATCTATCTTTCAATTCTGTGCTCTCTTTCATTTGCTCACTATCTCTTACTTTGTCACTTCTCATTCTTCACTCCATCGTCTCTCTGCTTTCTATCTCCCGCGCACCCTCTCTGTCTTGCTTTTTCTATCCTTTTCTTGATTCTCTCTCTCTCCCTCCCTCCCAACTCTTTCTCTAACTCTCTCTGTCTCTTTTTGTCATTGGTTTCTTTCTTCTCTCTCTTTTGCGTGCGCACACACACACACACACACACTTTGTTTTTGCTCAGCCACCAAAAAATGAGGATCTCAGCACATGATGTTTCCTCTTGTATTTTGCATGACAGGCCTGACAGTGACCAAGAGAGAGGGAAAATGAATGGGCACTGGGGTGCAATGGAAAATAGAGTCTCTAAATCAGCATCCTGTTATTGTTTTATACGACTAAACAATGTTTTCAAAAGACACATAACAATCACTGTATTGTTGCTGCTAGCACAAAACATCATATCTCTAAAATCCTATAGAACAAGGAAAAACATTCAACTTTGAGTGGTTACTGGAACACTATTTTGGGAGCTTTAGGGCATTTCTCTTAGTCCATTCATCAGCACATTTTAACATGTGAAGGATGGCTGGGGTTTTTAAATCCTGAAAAAAAACAAACATTAACATTGAGCAGATGCTCTTATTCAAAGTGATGTACACCAGCGCTCAAACAATCTACATCTGTTCTTCAAACCTGTGAAGCTAGGCACAAATCAGCATCTGTTTTAACCAAGTTACTAAAACCTAAGGTACACATGAACAAACCTTGTCAAGTCAGAGGTTAATACACAGCAAAAAACATGAACACGAGTTTAGAGGGTAAGTGGCCAAGGGCTTTATTTATTTTTTTATTTTTTTAAAACCCCAAACATAGCAAAAAGGTTTTCTTCCAGAGTTATGAAGATCACCTCATAAAGTAAAATGAACAGCTTTATCTAGAGAGAAAAGCTCCCCAGTGTTCATCATCTTCACAGTTAGCTAGACCTGCGGCTGGAATAACCTCACGACCCTGCAGGGCGTTAAACAGTAGTGCAAACACTTGAGCTTTATTAGGTCTTTAGTGAGGGCCAGCTGATTGGATTGCTTTACTTGTCTTAGTTTGAAAGCCTTCCTGCAGTGCCAAAACTGCCCTGTTTCAGCATTTTTTCCCCCCTTGAATTAAGAACTCAACTTCAGCCGCATCAATTTTTGGAATGGGTGGCGAGCGCTCGTCCACGCTTTGTGTTGACGGCAGTCTTTTGTATTGGGTTCTAATGAGAACAGATTGGGCGGCTCAGCAATCCTCTGTTGCTGACTGGGTGTTGTTCATTTTTCCAGTCGTGGGGACCATCATTCTTCCCCACCCCAGAGTGCCTCGGCAGACAGTTCAGCAGGAGTCTACAGGCCAGGATTTATGGGACGAGGCAAGAAGCTGTTTTAATAGCTTCCACATTGGAGCCGTTTCTCTGTGCAAGTGCAATTATGCTAAACACTGAGCCGTGAACTCGATTCAGAAAAATGACCATGAAGGCGAAAAGGCGAAAAAAAAGGCATTTGGATCATAAAGTTTGTGTAAGATTTT
Source organism: Brachypetersius altus (assembly GCA_037974465.1). NCBI lineage: Eukaryota > Metazoa > Chordata > Actinopteri > Characiformes > Alestidae > Brachypetersius > Brachypetersius altus. The sequence goes on along the minus strand of JBBPDB010000036.1, from coordinate 3,293,911 downwards.
AATAATGAACGGTTGGCAGGTTGTCCATGGAACTAATATGCAATGCCTGAGCCATGTTTCTACACGCTGTTTACAGAACGTTCTGAAGAAGAGGGACCAAGTCCAGGCAGAGTATGAGGCCAAGCTGGAGGCTGTAGCGTTCCGCGAGGACAAAAAGACCTCAGTAAGATTTTCAAACAGGTTACATATTAGCCTTGGAAGTCAAATTTGTAATTGTTCCATGATTCATATTACTTAATTGTTGATATGTAATGAAATAATGAATGACTTGCTTATGTAATGTACATTCTCACATTTGATTCTGTTGTTCCAACAGTTCTAGAAATGCCAAAACGTGGCAAAAATGTAAAGGATGGTTTGTCTTTTTTGCAAAGCTTTTATCCTTGAATTCAAATCATCATATAATATCTCTTCTACTTACAAACAAATGAGGTCTGGGTTGATCATTTAGCATTTACAGCAGAACTTCTCTGCCTGTTTCAGTGAGCTGAGAAGTGGAAATCAATTACTCTGAATGTAAGAAGCTGTGTTTCAAAGTAAGACATGAGGGAGCTGGGAGGGTTCAGTATAGGAATATCTGCATGCACATACAGCACTGTGCAAAAGTCTTAGGCGCCTATGCAAATTGTGATGAAGTGTCTTTCTGCTAGCAAAGAATAAATGCAGACAAACAAGAAAGCAGTAAAAAGTATCAAGATTTGTTTTGTTTGTAAAAAAAAGTGGGTGAGCTGGTAAGTACACAGTTTTGGTTCCAGATTTCTCCTTGATGCCTCCAGCCGTTTCTTAGATTTGTGAAGTTCCATCAGTAGCTCCTGATTGAATTTAATTAGGGACTGATTCAGTTAAACCAGATTTCTGATGGTAACTATAAGTAATACTGGACTTCCACAAGGAACACACTGATAGATTGTACATAAAGTCACTATGTACTGTTTAATGTTATTTGTATGTGTGTTTAGTGACAAATACCCCACACTGCTCATCTAAACAGTTTGTAAATTATAAATTATTTGCAAAAATTTTTCCGCAGGTGCCTAAGACCTTTTCACAGTACTGTAATACTTCCTTCAACTGACAAATGGCTTTTTAGCAGAACATGGAAATAATTAGCCTCCTTTTCCTTCCTGGGTGAACCATAGAGATTTGCTGTTTGCTGGTATTTGCTGTTTGGTGGCGGCCAGAATTAGGGGTTTCTTCAGGGTAATGCAGGGCAGAGCCACTAGCAGTAAGTGGGCTGGACTAATGTTCCTCTCTGTGTCCCTCCTACAGGTGCCCACAGATGTGGAGAAGTGCCAGGACCGGGTGGAGTGCTTCAATGCCGACCTGAAAGCCGACTGGGACCGCTGGCAGAACAACAAACGGCAGGACTTCAGACAGCTGCTGACCGGCATGGCAGACAAAAACATCCAGTACTTTGAGAAGGTGAGGAACGGAGAATGTAGCCTGTTCCACTGCCTGGCCTTTGGTGTCAGAAAATGTAATCCGTCATGTTTGTGTACACCATGGCTTGAGAGCAGTCCTCCGCTTTTGCTGACGGCGGCCTTGAAATAGTTTTGGCAGTGGTGTGTGGAACTCGCAGTGGAATCCTTTCACCTTTCAGCCCATCGGTGGTGCCAAATTCTGGCACAGCTCTGCAGAATTCCAGCAGCCAAGAATAAGAGGGGAAGACTCCACAGGACGGAGCTTGAAAAGCGAGAGCTAGTTGAAGATTAAAGAGCGAAATCAGCAAACTTGCTGTTCAGAGTCCGCTGGTGATGTGGTGTTGTTATTGCAGCATTATTTTTTTTAATTGGAGATTTTACCACTAATGCAACGTCAAATATAAATTGACTCATCCAATTTAAATATACGCTACATGAACAAAAGTACTGGGATGCCTGACCATTGACTTAACAATGACTTAAATAGCATTCAATACATAGACTTTAATATGGAGTTCTTCAATACCAAGGGGAAAAAAAAAACAACAAAAAAAGAACAAATCCGTATTACAGAGGCATGGTGGAGGGGAAATATTAATTGAAAAGAAAGATGTTTTTGAGATGGAGCCGCAGTCACGGAGTGTTTGTGGAAGTGAGTTTCATAGTTTAGGACCCATGGCACTAAACGACCTACCACCAAGAGTGGAGAGTCTAGTAGGTAGAACAAGAAGAATATTAGAGCCAGTCCTGGCTTACAATCCCTGTTCATCTCAGGGTGTTTGATGGGGTTGAGGTCAGGGCTCTGTGCCAGTCAAGTTCTTTCATATCGAACTCATCCATCCATGTCTTTATGGACACTGCTTTGTGTACTGGGACACAGTCATGCTGGAATAGTAAAGGTTCTTCCCCATATTGTGTCCAAAAAGTCTTGGTTTACTAAAGCATAAAGATTGACCTTCACTAGAGGTAAAGGACCTAGTCCAAACCCTGACAAACAGACATGACCAAATACTTTGATCCATATAGTGTAAGTGTAGTATTGTAGTATTTTTCCCATCTATATTGTACCACTATGCCATGAATATATATATATATGTGTACTTTTGACACCATTTTTCTCCTTTCTAAAGAATTTTTTCTAGAGATTTTAAAGGTAGGTGGTGTTGTTTCTGTTTGTCGAATGTAATTTGTAAACTAGATGTTTATGTATGTGATACAAAAATTTCCCTATTTCTAGGGTGACATGTTGTTTTGTGTTTGTAAAGACATTTATATTGGTTAAATGCGATTTTTTACAAAACATAAAGCTTTACATTTGTTTAAAGTAAGTGTGGTTTGTCTTTGCAAAACCTAGGCCAGTGTAGTGTATTTTGTTATTGTGTTTTGCTTTTGGAGAACACACCATCTGCTAATGAAAAAGGTTGGTTATGTTATATAAAGGCATTTCTGTTCTGTCTATTTCATGTGTTTTTTGTCCTAAATGGGCTTCATAATTTTGAACTAAAAAAACAATCATATAACAGAGTAAAAAGGAAACATTAGCAAGCAAACTGAACCCATCTTGGCCGACTCCCTACATTTGGGACAAGTAGAAAATGATGGAAATCAGATTTCTGGCAAGACCATGGTTTTGACACATGCGCCCCTCCCGTTCCAGGGGTGTTTCCAGTACATTCAAAATGTCCAGGGAGTTCGAAACGCGATCAAATTAGCTTGACCTCAAAAGTCTTCTATTATGAAAAAAGTTGGACTGCTTTAGGGAGGGGACAGCCAGATGTTAACAACTCTTTTTTTGCTTCTTCTGTCCTGCAGTGCCTTGCAGCGTGGGAGTCCCTCATTCCGCTCTTACAGGACAAACAGGAAGCCAAAGTGGAAACGAACTGAGCGTGTGTATGTGTGTGTCACCTGCTCCCTGGGTTGTGAACTGATGACCCTGTGTGAGATTGTGGGCCATTGACGTGATGGCCGTCCTGTTGGGGGTCAGTCCTGCGGGAGCTCAACTGTCAATCGCAGGGGTAAGGGGAGCAGTAGGGTAGGCCGCACTAAGACTGGACAACACTTTCTAGTTTTCTGATTCGTAAAGTGTCTTTTCATTTGTGAAATCCCATCCAAACCCCTCCTCCATCCCACTGACCCGGCTTGGGAGCAGGAGGGTCGGTAATTTCGGGCGGCACCCAACCACAGCACCACCACAGAAGGGACGATCCTCTGAACGGCCGCGGTGTGGAGAAGAGGAGAGAGGTCCAGCGAGCTAAATTTATAGTTTTTAAGCAAACCGTTGCCAATGAACTTTTTGTACCATTCTGCTTGCCCTCAGCCCGGCTCCTTGTGTTGTTTTGTTGTTTGCCTTCTCGCCGAGGAGAGAGGGTCCCAGGACCGTCCACATTCCTCTGACCAAAGACGTAGAGGAACTCAGCAATGTTGTTTTTTGTTTGTTTGTTGAGTTGTTTGTTTGTTTGTTTCTGGAACACTATGGAACTGGTACCGTCGAATGACATGGGAGATGTCCTCCTTACATTCATGATTTACATACTGGTCACTGAATATGAATGACGGATCTCTTCCCAGCCCTGCCTGACCTCATTAAATATTTATGATGAAATGTTCTCTATGATCACTTTCAGTCGTCTTGGTTGGGCCAGTAGGTGTGCACTGGGAACGGGTGGGGCGGATGCAGCTGTCCTGAAATAAGGTTTGCATAAACATTCAAACGAAAGCCCACTATGAAATCTGAAATGGATATAAGCTATTCTTGAATACTTTCTTTTAAAGGGAATGCAGTGACACAATGGGGTAAACTGTAGAGCTTGCGGTCGTTTGGTTCATGACATATCTCAGCAGTATCTTCAGCAGTATTAACGCTAGTTTTTCAGGAACTGCCACAGCTTAGGCTGCCAAAGGGGTTTGCTGGGGGTTTTATGACACATTCTACATGTATATGTTTTCATTGAGTTCTGGCTGCTGTAACCTAGTTGTTATACTTTGAAAGTTTAAAAAGTGGCCTGCCAGTCTTTTGAGTGGAGCTTCAGTGGAATACTCCAGCATTTTTCGGCCTATACTCTGTATAGTATGGTTGATTACCACGTAAAATAATTGCATGGTATGTCCCTCTGCTTATTAAAAGAAAACCTGTTGACTGGAAATGTCTATTGTAACCAGGACGTGTGAGCTGGAGTGTCCCCTTAAGGTCCTTGCTGTTTTATTGTAAAGGTTTTTATAGCGGAAATCCTAGACCCCCATTCCTTTGACTCTAAACTCGTGGAGCAGTTTGTAGAGCTTGAGCAAAGACCGTAGGGGAAAAGCCACGCCTGCACTCCATTAACGTTCCATTGTTTAACATCTTGGAGAACATACAGAGATGCACTTAGTGTCAGTTTGTAGAAATGTTCACCATCCCTCTGTAAGTGCACACACAGACTTGCAGTTAACATTTGAATTATGTGAAGGCTGGGAGGCCCAAGCAAACTGCTGCTTCATCAAAACCACCCCATGCTTCTGAATGAAGTCACTGCTGAACTTTGATTAGGGGGGGAAAGCAGCCACCTGGGGAAGTTATGTAACACACTCCATTGAGGGCAACAGTGTCTGCAGGTGTTTTTCTTTTTTTTGTCCTCACTGTGCTCATTTATCAATGCCTCAATTATACAAGTGTAGACCTTTTTGTAAAGGTGAGCATCTGAATGACACTAAGGCTCTAAAGTATGGAATCAATGTATATGGTAATATATGCAATCAATTTCATTCCCAAATAAATGCGTGATATGGTTATAATATGCAGGTATTGTACAACCTTGTAGATTTTTTTCATATGCATCCTGCATGATTAACAGTATGGCTGAGATAGGACTAAGGCAGTTTGAAGAAAACTGTTAATCTAATAAAATTAACGTCCAGAATGTCCCCTATATCAAAAGAGGCAATTGAATCTCGAGACACGTAACAGATAAATGACTGCAAACGTAATTACAGTATATAATTATATAATTCATTTGTTTACTTGATTTAACGTTTGAAATGTTAAGTAAAACCTCTCCAAATACCTGTTTATTTCTCATTGTATAGCTTTTAAAATGTATAATTGCATAGAACATAAAATATTAGTATGCTGCAGTGGGTGATCAGAAAGAAAATTGTACACTGAGGCCCTTAATGGACTGTGTAGAGCTTGATTTAAGCCTAATTGTTATTTGCCCAAAATTCATTCTGCATTGCACAATACAAGTGACCCAGTCTCCGATCAGCCACTTATTTCTCAAGCTATAGGTGCCATCACTCATAGCTGACAATGCTCCCTCTATCTCTCCCTCTCCCTCTCTCTGGTTAACACAATATTATTTTCCTCTACGTGCAGGCAGTGTGTTCAGCTGTTACACACTCTTGGATCAGGGTGGTGCTGTGGCTTTATGATCACGCAGTGCGTTAAAATAGTGATAACACAAAGTGAACATGACATTTTTGAGTGTGCTCAGGGAAGCAAGGTTTGTCTGGGCTATCTCCATTATCTGAACTCTGTAAGATTAACAAGTGCAATATAGAAAAAGATTCCCTTTGACTTAATTACAAGGACAGATTAAGAGAAACTGCAATGGCCTAATTGTAACTTGATGTATAACTCAACTGTAATTAATGTTATTACTGCTTATAATGCTTGGGACCTGGAAAATTGATATAGTGTGGACTGACCAGAGATTCTCTAGCAGGATTTAGAAACCCAATTTTACAAAATTTCATCTAGGATTTCGAATTCCATGATCCTGTATCAGGATTAAAAAGGATAATCTGCCCAAAGTTGTTAAGTTACACTATATGGACAAAAGTATTAAAAGTATGTAAATTAGACTTTACACCAACTGGGACTTTAAGGATGTTGCTTTGAAATACATAGACCCTGGAGTTGGTCCCCACCTTTGCAGCTATAATGTCTTCCACTCTTCCTGGAAGGATTTCCACAAGATTTTGGAGTTTCTGTGGGAATTTTGTGCCACATTCATTCTGTATAGCATTTATTAGGTCAACACTTGGATGAAAAGGCCTGGCTCACAATCTCTGTTCCAGTTCCCAAAGGTGCTGGATGGGGTTGAGCTCAGGGCAGACATGCTGGAATTGAAAAGATTCTTCCCCAAACTATGTCCATAAAGTTGGAAGCATGACGTTGTCTTAAATTTCTTGGTATGATGAAGCATTAAGATTTCCATTCACTGGAAGTAAGATGCCAGGTGCAAAACCTGGATACCCCAAAACTTTTGTCCTTATAGTGCATCCAAATTTAGCTTTGGCACCATCTGCCAGAAAATAGGGTTCTTTCTCTATTGCTTCATCACATAGTACTTCCTGTGTTTACTTACATGTTATAAAGGCCAATTCTAACATGAGGGGAAAAGTATGAGGGGAAAACTCAGCCATGTGTTCCGGTACAGTACAATTGCATGGCTTATTTTGCATTGGTATTGGGCGTTGGTATTTTATCTGTGTCAAATTCTTTGTGATTTGAGTGTAATAATTAAGGCAGCTACATTACACATTATTTCTGACAGTTGTAGCAGGTAGTTTATGAATTGGATCTACACCCGACATGGCAGTGATACAGCATGAACCAACATACAGCCTTTATCTCACAGAAACAGGAAAACACACAATGAACAAAGATCTCAAGAGTAACTGGAATATAGACACAAATGCATTTTGCCATTGGGTTTCATTAGCAACAGTATGTAAGCTTTTTTGTTGTTCTTGATTCATTTATCAGGATTGCCGCACGTTTTAATGTTTTTGTGACCAATTTTGATGAGTGGATGAGTAAAACTGAGGGAATATGTCTTTTTTGTATTATGAATCCAGTTCATAAAAGCCCCAAAGGTTTGCTCCTGTATGCCCCCTAACCTCCCTGTTGTGTGAACTGTTTACATTGAAGTGGATGTAAATTTTGATGTTTAAATTGCAAGAAAAATAGCTTGTACATTGGTCTTGTTTTCATGCTCCAGTCTTTAATCAAAGAGTTTTTAAATACTGAATCCATTAAACAAAGGTTGTATTAATGCCTTTTGATAGTATATGTTGTCAAAGTCCATCCCGTTTACCTGGACGTTCCAGAATTCCCAGCATTTCGGTAGATTCAAGTAGATTCGACATAATTAGTAGCACATCCATTACATAATAGTATCGCCCTATGACTGCAGGGTCAGACTCTAGCCCCTTTCGTGACCCTGGTTATGGATAAGCGGCTCACATAATTAATGGGTGGATGATAATAATAATAGTAACAATTATAAAAAGAATACAATTATTGAATGCCTATACAAAGTGGTCAAGTTTACAAAGCAATGGCATTTGGTCAGATTGTAACACTGCAGGAATGTACAGCACATGAACTCCGAAGAAGTCACACAATTTAAAAAATAAAAACTCTCTTTAAAATACATTGAGCACAATACTATAATAATAATGATATTAAACAGTAAGTGACTTTGTTTTGAAAAATGAGGAGCTGCTCACGTTTCATTATTTTCCTTTCTCAGCTGGTGACAGAACAAGGTTCTCTCATCTTCACTCATTCTGTCTTTGCTTACGACTGTGGTTCCAAAGTATCAGTTTCCTTGAATTCTCTCATAGTTGTGCTGCTTTGCAGTGCAGCATCCTATAACACTGTTAGAAGAAAAACAACTTAGTTTAGGTTGATCTGCTAAAGATTATAATGTATATATGTATACACATGCATCTATGTATCTTGTGTGTGCTTGTATACACACACACACACATATATATAGGGGCAGCATCTTGGTCAAGGGCATCTCAGTGGAGCCACTAGCAGTGCTGCAATTCAAACCCACAACCTTCTGGTCACGGGTAACTCCTTAACCACTAGGCCACCAGCTGCCCATTGATATATATGTGTGTATATATATATATAGATAGATAGATAGATACAGTGGCTTGCAAAATATTCGGCCCCCTTGAACTTTTCCACATTTTGTCACATTACAGCCACAAACATGAATCTATTTTATTGAAATTCCACGTGAAAGACCAATACAAAGTGGTGTACACTTTGGTGTGGAACGAAAATCATACATGATTCCACACATTTTTTACAAATAAATAACTGAAAAGTGAGGTGTGCGTAATTATTCAGCCCCCTGAGTCAATACTTTGTAGAACCACCTTTTGCTGCAATTACAGCTGCCAGTCTT
>JBBPDB010000036.1:3266457-3279853 GCA_037974465.1 Brachypetersius altus | reverse complement strand
GCACCATAAAATTTATTGACACTTTAGGATGTCTTCTTTCCAGAGATATTTAAAAAATTGAGAAAAAAATGATTTTCCAAAAAAAAAATTTTAAAGCTGAAAATGTACCGATTTCGTGGAATGACCCATATGCATTTTTTAAACAATGAGTGGAATTCCCCTTAGTCAACCCGTATACAGAATTAATACCCGTTGTCACATGTAGAAACATGGATTAGATTTCCCATGGTCACCATGGTATGCATGTATACAACGTGAAACTGTCGTAGTTCTGAGAAACAAGCTCATATCATGACTTTCAAAAAACAACAAATGCACTTTTGAGAACCATAAGCCACTGTATGCATCTGTGGTGTACCTCTCACTTCCTCATGGTAAAGATCTCTCGGTTGGCTGTGATCAATAATCACTGCTCTAAACTTGTTCCTCTTCCAAAAAAGAGGAAACATTTATGCTGCATTTGTTGATATTTTCACCAGTTAATTGCTGATATGCAGGTCTGTGACATCTGCCATTTACTCCTGGCTTTTAAACCCACAGCTCCATTGTAGGGACTTTTTTTGTTGCTATGTTTAACATTGTCTCTTTGCGCTGGATTCCTTTTTCTAAACATTAAATATTATAATAATAAAAATAATCCTCATGGCAAAATAAAAAATATCTGATGGCATATTACCTGTTTAGCCTGTCACAGTAACTCACCGGTCTCACATTTACAGAAAGGACAAATTCTTTCTATTGTTTTCATGGCTATTACCAAAAAAAATCTGTAAATCCATAACTCCATAATATTATAAAAACATATGCAGGTACATGGTAATGAAGTAAAACAAAACCCACAATTTAATGCATTTTCTTTTTAATGAGAAAATATTTATATATGCGTTTAAGTGTGAGCCTTACAATTACTATAAAACAACGTAAGCAGAATATATTAACATACAATAAGTGGTTAACATATTAACAGAAGGGTTAAAAAAGAAAGAAAGAAAAGAAAAAAAACATGAGCACATTACCCACTTCAAATCTTTGCTTTGGTATCTCCCAAAGTGAACGGCAAATTGCAAAAATCTTTGCGAACAGCAAGTATTAGCTTTGTAATGAAAAACTATTTCAAACAACAAAGCATAGCACCCCCACCACATATGATAGTGTGTCTGTTATTGTAAATATAATATACAGTTTAATCTGTACTATTTGGAGCAGTGAATTAAAGAGTGTTGAGGAAATAGAAGAACTTTTACTAGAAGTCATTTTCTTTGCAATTCTGATTGTATTCAGCTCTATTGGCAGATGTAGTTTTAATGCAAAGTCTCCAAGCAAATGAAAAGTAAAAAGGCAAATACATGAGTACTGAACTGGCAAAATACTGATCAAGTGAGCCACACAAATTCCTTGCTAAGACTGTTCTCCTCACATGTCTGGTTCTATATGGTATCCACAAGTGCTGCAACGTTTTACTATACTATTGTTTTTCAGAACAATCTTATTATGCTGGCTTGTTTTTAGAACTTAGCCTCATAAGGCAGGTTTCTGAGACTTTGAAAGAATGTGCCTTATTTTGAAAAAAACCCCCAAATTGTTACAATACCAAATACCAAAGTTAGAACTACCATAAGCAGCTGAAAGTAAAAGACAGTGAATGTTTTTGAATATTATTGTTCCTAAAGCAAAATACCTGACTGCTCAAAACTACTCACAAGTACATATGGCAAATTTATTAGCGCACACATTGCTACACCTTAGCTTTGTTTGTCTTTTTCTCGCTTCATGCGGAACGGTATTTTGAACCACTGAGGGTGATCCGGATGTGCTAAAGACCTTTGCATATTTCTGAAACTCAATGAATTGCTCACTCCAGACAGGTTCCTCAAACACACACATACTCATGCACACACGCATGCGCAAACACACACCCAACCACACACACGCACACAAAAAAGTACAGGCTATATTTCCCATAAATGCACATACATGGTATTAAAATGCCAGCCTCCATAAAACTATTTCCCATTCATAGATACAATGTAAATAGTTCACTGCACAAATAAAAATATTTCCCCCTTATTCAAAATATTTGTCTACCAACCAAGTCATAACACATCAAAGAATCTGAATAAAAATCACATCCTTACTGAGTTGTTCCTAATATTCACTGCTTAATCTCTTTTGTTTGTCAAACCTCCAAAAGAAACAAAAATACTGTGCTCTTGCTCCATTCAAAAATCCACCAATTAAGATGTACAACCGCACTATAACAATCCATTAAATAAATTCCTGCAAAAAACTCTTTCTCATATAGGCATGGCTACATGTGCCAGGTCATTGTCATCAAACAAAAAACCTTTGAAAAACCCACCACTGAATCAACAATGTCACTTAAGTACAAATTGTGTCTTGTCTTTTTTCGCCTAGGGCACAGCCTTAAATAAAGGGTGCATCTAATCTAGGAACTACAGACATGTTTTCTTTGTATAGGGACAGGTGTCCATTAAATACTTTCATGTTACATATTTATGTATATAAAAAAGTGAAAGACATACATAGTGTTCCTCAGATATGCCTCCTTTCAAGATTTCAGTCCAGTTTATGGGCTGAAAAGGCCTCAGGTTCAAGGCAGAACATCCAGAAGTAAAGTCCTTTCCATGTCCAATGATGCTGCTGTTCTTCAGGAAAAAGTATTGGTTTGTTATATGTCCACCACTTGTTTGGGCACCAATTGTCTTTTCTAATATGCCGTTGCTTTGACAGAAAGGAAATAACAAACAACCATTTTATTTTAAATTGAAATGTTCCCAGTTCTCAGGCATGTACTTGAATATCTTGATCTACAAAGCCTGCATATAACATTTAAACAATGTTATTTCACTGTATTGCATGTACAAATATCTATTTGAGCGAACTGGAATGATGCCAATACACAATACAGAGTGTAAGAGTCCCTACAAATAGTAAAATGTCAACTGTTCAAGACTCTTTTGAAGTTTAAGAACTGAATTGATTCATTCTTATTCAAACCTTTTGGACTTTACCATGCTTACCATTTCCCAATGTTTCGGTTTGGGTTATAAAACAATACTACTTGCTGGTTATACTACTAATTTAGTTACATTTGTAACATCCACTGAAATCCTATGACACTTTTGTCTGCTCTATTCTGTACTCCTTTAATTTGAAATGCCTAACATATGTGAAATCCTACAAGAGAACAAAATGTAAAAACACTGTTGCTCTGGACAATCAGTGCAAAATTGGACTAGCTAGAGTGAAAAGCATTATCAAATGCTTTCAAATGAACCCAAACACCATATGCACTTGGTGGTTCACACTGCAAACTCATAGACCACCTCATTATGAAGCCTTTTTGTTTCCCTTTCCTGTCTTTTGTCACACATTGACAAGTTGCACCTCTCTAACTTTCTGCAATATCTTTCTTTATCTCTGCTTTGCAATAATAGCTGACTGGATGAATAGCACAGTGCATCACAAACTTGAACAATACTACTGATATTCCATGCTATTCAAAAGTCTTCAAGTAAACCATGTCCTGTACTACCTTCATCTTCCTTCCCTTAAAAATGTTTTTGTTACTTTTTTCAATTGTAGTGAATTTATATCCAGTATGACATTTTGAATTATGCACAGTGCACAACTGACCCACCCAATGTACCTGATGTTATTCTACAATTGAATAATTGCACAAAATATTATGCTATTGTTGTGGCTGCATTTGTAGCTGTGTTGTCATATTGAAAGACTTGAAGTGGTCTCACACAGTCTACATCTAGTTTTCATAACATCCCATCTAAATCAAGTGCTCCAATTTGAAATGAAATTTTCCATTTCAATGTATGTTTTTTCAGACACAGTCCATTTCATCATTGTCTTCGCAGAACCATGCACTCTCTTCACTCTCTTGAAACTACGTACATACAACCATCACATGTATCACTTGGCAATGTCAGTTCAAAGTCACGGCAACCATAAAAAAGATTTTACCAAAACATTTGTATATCCTTTGTATTTGTATCATATGTACATTTTCCCAACCTACTGCACACATCCACTAGGGGGAAAAAAGCTTGAAAGTGAGGCAAGAAACTGAAAGCACTATAGAATTTGGACGTCTGGTGCTTATTGTCTCCAGTTCTCCAAGAAAAGGCTGTTCCTCAGGGTCCTCTGTGGCATGGATGGTCTTTGGCTCCACTGGATTAACACAGCTCCAGTGCAGTGCCTTGAATCAGTGAATTACTCCTGAAGTAAAAACTGTGAATAAATATTTGTAGTTGTCTCATCGCTCTTCCAGATCTGTTCTTTATTCCTTTCATTCATTCTTCTCTCTTTCTAGTGAACAACTGGCTTTATTCTTCTTCTTCCTCCTCTTCCTCCTCCTCCTCCTCTTCATCCTCAACTTCATCCTGATTGGCGTAGATTCCTGCCTCCCATCGCAGCGCCATGTTGCTTTTTCGGCGGGTCACTCTTGTTGCCTCCAGAACCTGCCAGAACACATAAAATACATTGTTAGTATTATGTATGTTGTTGACTGTAAAGCAAAATGTTTAAACCTACAACCTTCTCTGATCTGAAATGTACCAAAATGAAACCAGGTCTTCTTAAACTGTATTCTGAGCTCTTTAAATTATTGTTAGTATCGTGTGTGTTAAGTACAACCAATAGGCTATATTATATAAATTCCATGGACAAAATTGTGTAATCCCATCCTTTCTCCTCTAATGCGTGCTTACACATTCCCTAATCAATTTCTTATGCATCTTAGCCCCCTATTCCACTATTTGCTTCATGTCCATGTAGTCCATGTAGACACATTACTGACAATCCAACATTCCAAGATGACCACTGTAGGGTGGACTGAGTGCCTGGCTGCCAGAGGCAAGTGGACATTTGACCCATCACATGGCCAGCAAAATCCCAAGGCCTCATTTCCAGTTCCCAGTTTGGAGAAGCAGGTGAAATGCCAAATTCTATCCGAAACTTTGTGTTGAGTTTGTGGAAGTATGGACTTAAATGGACAGGATAGTGGACTGCTCTCTCAGTCGGTGTAACCAAGTACTAAAAAAAATGCATGTAATTAGTTATCCGTTAAGCTTATAATAAAATAATATTATCAACAAGCATACAGTTTTAGCCTCCTATTGGTTAACATCATATAGCCTTTTCACATCACGGATAAAAGTAACCAAATATTTGCTTGAGTTTTGTTAAATATGTACCATTATGTTTGTCTAAACTAAGTTCTCTTCATATAAGGCAATCCTGTGGTCAGTTATCAGAGGATACATTAGAAACATGCATTTCCCACAATTCAGTTTGGGAATAAGCATCTTTCATGCTGAGAAACATCTTCTTGGGCCTTATTTTTTCATAACAGCTTTGGAGCTTAAAATACGCACTCCACAACACACAATACAGTCATGAGTGTAAACACAACCTGTACAGGGTGGCTTTTAACAATAGAGGAACAAAAACAGTCATGCTGCATTAGAATGCCAGGTGGGCAACCTAAGTTGATTGGAAAGTTGGCACCAGATGTTACAATCACAGGCCTATTGTACATTATTCCAATGAACTGGAATGTCCAATCCAACCTGCAGTGTCCTCAAGTAATAATTACATGAGGTGTTTCTTTTTGGGCAGGTATATCAATTAGGTATATTAGGGCTGCAACGGATCACAGAACTCACGGTTCAGATTTTATCACTATTTTTTAATCACTGATCAGATCATTTTCCGGATCAACATAGAAAGAAGACAAATATATAGTGGCTCTCCACTTATTACTTAAAGGAATTATAGAACATTTAAAGCAAGATAGTATTCCTCATGATTTTAGACAACATTCAATGTTTCAATAGATGCAATGTTTCAATAACATCTTCAGTATTCAGTTGCCAAAATAATGTGCAATATGAGGCATGGTAATGCCACTGTGGTGACTTGGATATCACTGTTGGAACTTTTTAGCTTCCGCTCTTTTGTGCTTCAATCAGTACCTGCATGAAACAATGGCCTGGCAGTGTCATTTGCTGGTATTGCTTTTAATAAAATGGCGTTGCTCGTCAAACAGCGAGTCTGGCTTATTTTGTTGCATGTTTTTTTTGTTGCTCTTTTGTGTACTGCACAGCACTTGGTTTGTCAGTTGGTCCTTCAACTTGGGATGCAGCCCAAGTTTAGCTTAGATTAGCTTCTGACAAATGTAGAAAGTATAAAAGTATAAAAAAAAAAAGTGTAAAGACAGTGTTTCATCTGTAAATTTGAATCTCATTTAACAGCAGTTAAAATGTATTAAAACGTTTTAAAACGTTAATTGCTGAATGTTCCAGAACACAGGTGTGACAGGTTAACACGACCCGGCCACATGAACACGCCCATTCACGTAAACACAACTGTTTTTTATACTTTTAACTCTGCAATGAGATTCAAGCATTTATTACTTATAATAGTAATGTTGTCAGTGAAACTGTATTTTACACTATTATTATTAAACTTTTCAATTAACAAATCTGCTGAACCGTGGTGGGGGATCCGTGCAGATCATGGATCAACTACGATCCGTTACACCACTATCAAATACGCTGCTGCTTTCTCTGCTGCATCAACCAACATTTATCACTGCTAGTTACACTCTTAAAAATAAAGAAGCCAAAAGTAGTTGTTTGTGGTAATGTCATAAAATAACCATGTACTCACAGGTTATTTATGGGAACCAAAAGTTGTTTAAAATTGAAAAAAAAAACCTCCACATAATGCAAAGGTTTTAGACCAGAACAATTTATTTTTCAAACCATTTGGAAAAGCTTTATTGTTTAAGAGTGTAGGTTTGGGGAATTGTTACATACTGAAGATAAATGGTAAAATGACCATGAAATAGACTGGACATTCGTTGTTCATTATTGAAAGTAAACAATGTGATGGGTGTTTATGCAAGTGTGTATGGGGCAGGGTTGGGAGTGGGGACATTCAGAGGGGAGTAAACTGCAGGTGCTATTTTATTATGGGTTAACAGTCGGGACCACAAGGTGCAAAAACTTTGCACAAACATTTCTCTGAACATTTTAAGACTACGTCATACATGCTTAATGGCATGGCAAATGACATGGCACACAAATGGAATCATTTTATAAATTCTTTGCTTTGGTGATGTCAAAGAGTTTGACTGGAGACATGCCACACTCACTGGCAAACCAGCAAACAACAAAAAAATAGTCAATGAATAAAAATAAAACATGCAGTGACAAAGACAGGGAGACAAGGGCATTGATCTTTCAGGCAAGCATAGTACCAGTACCTCAGATGTAACATCATTAGCGAGCAATAAACGGGCATACTGACAAGAAGGAAAGAGGCAGCGTTAGGCAATGACAAATAGTACACTGAAAATAGAAAGCAACTTTTAAAAAGCACAGTTCTTTCTGAACAGAATACTGCTCTTTGTTTGTAAAACTCTGGTAAGATCTCAGATGTGCTTGCTTATCAACGTTCAACTAACAAAGACGTTATTTGTTGCATTTTGACAGACTGATCTGTGTGCATAAAGACTGCAGCCCTTGAAAAAAACACTTCTGCTGGCCTGTATAGACACAAAAAATAAATGAAAGTTCCCTGAATGAAAAGCTTTGAAGAGATGTCACTGATTATTATGATGCACAGACTTGCTTTTGAATGTAATGTGTAATTGCCTCATAAAACATCTGATACTTCCGTTACTGTAGTTCAAACATTGCAGTTGCTTTAAAACGTTCTATTATAGCAGAAACATCAATAACAGAACCAACACAAATGTCTTTTAATTTCTCCATGCCATTTCCAAATTCCCCTAAGGCAGCTTGTGAAATGTGAAAGGGAAAGGGACTTTCATTAATATGAAGCCAATGGGTACTTCATAGAGGTTTTAGTCTGTTTTAATTCTCTTTGAGCTGAGCTGTAAAGTCCCTTTGACTCCCTCTACCTCAAAACCTCGAGGTCACGTGATGCAAAAAAGAAATTGCTCTATAAAGCCATAGCCTTGCATCACCCTGCATTGTGGTTTTAGAATAGAACCAATATTGACGAAAAACTTATAAAAAATATAAAACACTTATTTCAAGTTCACAAGTTCAGGTTCAACTTTACCAAATGAAATAAAGACAATCTCAGATTCGGTTGTGCCGATTGTCATAATCGTATTTAGTGGCAAGCTAAAGAAATCAAGCCATCTTATCAAATGTACAACCACAAGGGCCAGTAAGACGTGTTCTAATATGGCAGTAGTTATACTATGCTTCTGTACAGGATATCCGACTGTTACAGGACTATGGGATCTATTTATTATGACACTTACGCTGTTGTCTTCTGTCTTCTCCCGACGCTTCACTTTATGAGTCTCATAATCTTCCATTAGGGTCTGCATGAAGTTTTTAGGTTTCTGGCTCCCACCTGAATCATCGCTTCCCAGATCAGAAAGTGGGGATGGGGCACCATTTGAAGAAGCAGGGGATACTGGAGGAGGAAGACGGATCTTCTCAATTTTACCTGCACAAACAGATAAACTTAGCAGTTAGCGTCATGAAACCCACAACTTCATTAAAATGCTAGAGAACTGAACCCCGCTCCAGCACACACACACACACACCATAAAAAAAAAACCAAGGAAGAGAATGCAGAGAGATAAAATAAAAACACTATTTCTCAATCCAGACTAGTCATCACTAAATCGTGTTAGTGGATGTACACCTTCAGTTTACTCACACTGGAATTTTCAATTTTCCCAAGAAATATGTTTCAGCTGGTCTTTACTCATCTTCCCATCAGTGAATGTCCAATAGCGGAAATAAGAACGCTAAGATACATTTTTGACAATGTAGTAGTGCGGAATGCAGAGAAAGCAACAGAATGTTAGCCAAAAGTACAGTGCTGCTCATTTGAGATAAATGGGTTTGAAATGCTAGAGTGTTTATGTACAAATGTATGCAGAAGCATAGCTCATGCATGTATAGAATAGTAAGAAGGCAGAATAATAAACTCAACTGAAATGCTCCCACAATAGGGTACAGTAAATTACGATTTATTAAATAAAAAAAACAGCAGTTTGAATCTTACTGAAAGAGAGGAAACATCTCTAAATGATAAGATTCCCAGACATAGATTAAGCCTAGACCTAAATGTTTCCATTTATAATGCAAAGCTTCATTTACAGCTCAGTCCAAAACCAAGGCTTAATCTCATAAATTGGTCCTTTATGTTGTTAGTTGTTTCTAAAGCAAATTCCAAAGACGCTTATTTTCTCCACTATGTTAGTCAACCTATCACTTTTGATTCTAGGAGTCATTATATATTTGATTCTAGGAGTATTGTCCCCTATTTAGTCCTACTTATGTATTACTTATGTATTTCCATAATATGAAGATTGTGAACTAAAATGTGGATTGAATTAAATCCCCAAACATTGACCTATACTAGATATACTAGATGTGCTAGGTCAAAGCTAAATGAACATGAACCATGCCATTTCAATTACAGACATGTATGTGGCACCTCTAAGTTACTCTTGAGCAAGGTAGGGTCCTCACACACTGCTCGCTGGGTGCTGTACTCCTGACTGCCTGCTGCTTCATATGGTAAATGAGTTAAATACAAAGAAAGCTGCAGTGCTTTATGACACCTTTAGAGGGCAGTCCTAGAGAGGAAAACGTCAGTCTTTCTCTTTACCATTTCATCACACATTCCAAAAGGTCTGACCACATGAGTTGTTTGCCAATTTGCACTTTAAAATTTCTGAACGTCTACTGATTATCACAACACCAGAAATGTGCCAGCCAT
Source organism: Brachypetersius altus (assembly GCA_037974465.1). Lineage (NCBI taxonomy): Eukaryota > Metazoa > Chordata > Actinopteri > Characiformes > Alestidae > Brachypetersius > Brachypetersius altus. The sequence continues at coordinate 3,270,037 of JBBPDB010000036.1, read as the reverse complement.
AGGCATTCAACTCTGTGCAACCATCTGTCCTAGACAGTAGAATGAGAGCGTGCCATATTATTTTTTAAACGGTTCCACTCAAAGTCAGCTTGGAAAAGTGACTCACGGTGTGTAGCAGCTTCCGCCCTTGTGACAAACTCAAGGAATTCCTTTAAACAACCCTAAACTTTAGGGAGTCTTGTAATATGATACACAGTCAGTGGAGTTCTAGAGCTAGGCATTTCAGTTTTGTTTATGGGGAGTAGCCTCTGTATTCAATTAGTAATCAAACATCTCTCAAAACAAATCATATACACAAAAACCTTCTGAAGGGCACTGCAGTATTTACAGACATATTCACATTAACAAATTCACAGCTGTCTGCCTATGGCTTACACATATAACAGAGCCAACTAGATGTGCTGACAGTTTTAGTCTTCCTCACAGTGGTGTTTTATTTCAGTTTACTGCTACCATTTCAAACATCTCCCCAGCCTGGATTTGGTACAGATGTTCGCCATCTCTGATAGTTTTATGACAGTTATTGCTAAAAGACAGAAGGCTTTATGTCACGTTAGCAGTTTTTAACTAGTACAACATGACTAGAGGGCATACATTTCAAAATAACCTGAGTTATACTGCTTCAATAATGCAAGGTGTTTGAAATTTACCTGGAGCTGTTTTCCCAGAAAGGACCAGTTTAGCTGGAAGGCTGTTTGTCCTCTGCTTGGGGTTGGGGCGCACGCTTAGAGCCTGACGCTCCCTCCGAAGCTCTTCCTCTCGTTCTTGGGCTGCCCGAATCTCCTCTTCAATCATAGATAGAGTTCTTTGCTTGCGTGAGCGGAGCTTGAAAGGCCCAGAAGTGACTTCTGAGTCTTGGGTGCGTGTCACAGATGCTGTGCTTCGGAGTTCCGCTGCCTCTGAGTACTTACTGAAATAGCTGAACTCCGGCTTCTCACTTGGTGGGGGAGAAGGACTTGGAGGCCTGTAAGTGTTCACTGGAATAGCTGGAGTGGCTTGGACAGCAGACATCTGCACAGTAATTGCAGGATCTGTGGTCTTCCTCTCTTCCACAGGGGGTGGCACGTGGGAAGATGTTTCTTCAGGCGCTGTTGATAGAAGGTCAGAAACTTCCATGTGCCTATCAGAGATGGGGGAGGACTGCTGTGTTGCCTGGAGTGGGTCCCATTTCTCAGTCTGATGAGCAATAGCTTGCTGGATGGCGTTTTGTACCAGGATGCCTGCATGGTATTCCAGCTCCTCCTCTGTCAAGCTGTCTCCCATGCAGGAGCTACTTCGCTCACCTAGTGATTTTAAGCTGCCCTCCAGTTTCCCATTGATCGGTGTTGTGGCCATTGGAGTGCAGGGAAAGGAGTAGTCCCCCAGGGAGTTTTCTAAGAAGGCGCTCATAGTCTCATTGGAGGCACCACTGTCACTTACGTTATCCATGCTGAAATCATTAGACAGAGTTTCAAGCACAGTGGTGTCCTGAGACCTGAGGGACAGGTCATCCAACCCAGAGTCAGCCTCCTCAGGATAATGGGAGCTGTTCATAGACCGCTGGCACAAATCAGAGTCTTCATCCTTGAAGATAGTCATTACTGCCCGGGCACAGGTGAAGTCATCATTTTTCATATCATTGTCAGTGATATGTGTGGTGGAATCTCCAGCATTACATAAAACTCCTCTGACCTGGCTCATTTCTCCACTGTCCTCTACAGTGACCCTACCATAGCTGGTGACTGTGATGGAGCTGCTTGACTTGTCAACATCTGAGGTCCTGGAAAAAGGTTTGGCAGAGTACATCTGAGGAGCCACACTTCTTTTCATGGGTTGCTGTTGTTGCTGCCTGTTGTGCTCCATCTGAAGAAATTGTTGGCGTGCTGCAGAGAAATCAATGCCCTGAACCACAACATCCTCTTTTTTTCCTACATCAGGTTGGACAATGGAAACTGTTTGTTTGGGGGCAGTTTGTGGAACTCGGTGAGTTTCGGGTTTCTTCTGCTTCCTTTCCTCATACCTTTTAAGTGACTGCAGTTGTTCAGGTTCTAGCTCCTCTTCCAGTGTCTTTTCTTGAGGTGGGTTCCACCATTTTGCGGCAATCCCTGGATTTTTCTTGACTGCTTGATCTTTGATTAGTTCCAAGCGCTCTCTCTCTAGCTCAGCAATCTCTTCTGAAGGCCTGACCTTCTTTACCCTTATTTCCTTTTCTGTTGGAGTCTCAAAAAGCTTGGCTGGCTTTTTCTCTTCGTGGAAAGCTCGAAGCTCAAAACGAGTCTCTTTCTTGACTGTTGTTACTGTCTCAGCTGATCTGTGACACTCATCACTCATTGTTCTTGAATGACCATTTGGTTTGGTAGTATTCAAACTCTCCTCAACATAGGTGGTCTGTTTTTTCCCCTCTACAGTTACTTCATGACTAATTGAAGATGACACATCAGAAACATGAACAGATGGTACATTTCCATCTACACTGATTGCCTGGAGCTCAGGGGAACAAGTTCCATTTGAAGTCATCTCTGCTCCATGGTCACAACAGTTGGCCTCAAGCACCTCATCAAGGTAGCGGATTTCCTGGGCGACTTCACTGTCTAGCGCCTCTCCCCTGTGCTTCACACCATTCTGTCCACTTGTTGCATGGTTATTCTGGCTCTCACTTTGGGTCTCAAGTTCCATGTTGCAACTAGAGATCACACTGACTGGATCTAAGAAACTCACACTCTTGAGGCTTTTCTCGTTCTTCAGCTCACTGTCATCCTCTGAAATCCTGGAGGGTTTCTGAAAACAAACAAATACTTCATTGAGTTCAGATTGCACTTCTGCAGTCAAGCTTTACATGTAATATTACAAAAAATAAACATATACAATAAAACCATCATTTGTGCAATTTAAGTGCTTAAACTCCCCTCTTATTGCACCCATGTTTATGTAATCTGCACAAAGCTAAAAGGAATCATTGTATGGGACCATCATGCATAATGGAGGATTAGCCCTTGGTAAGACGTGAAGGATAAAAGGTTCGTTGAACTGTGACCTATGGAATCTGACCCTAGATATACATGATTTATGAGGAAACCTCTTATGATGTACACTGATAGCATATAAACGTTGTATAAGGTGGTACCAAAAGCAAAGAAAAGCATTTCTTTTATCAAACTCATTTTAAAATGGTTATTTCATCTTCTTTTCCAAAATGTAAAATGGTGCATTGTAGAGAAAGGAGCCAGACCTCTAAAGCTTTTAATGCCTCTACAAGATAACCTCACATATGAAATGGTTATAAATATACTGCCTGATGCCTAAGATATTGTTTTACAATAGTTATGAAAATGTTTTCTCCTAAAAAGTATTTCAAAATCCATTCATGGTGGAGAGACACACGTAAGCCGTAATTAAATTAGTTGCCAGAGGAAAGTTAGCATATTTTCCATTATTTTACCATAATCAGCATTAAATATTGAAACTCAGAAGACACACATAGTTTCACTGGACATTTTGGATACTAAATAAAATGGCTTGTTCTTTGTCACGGTCTGGCCAGCGGCCCTCGTTATTGCCGCTGCTTTTCTGTTTATTCGTGATTTCAGTTTGTTTTCTGGCC
>JBBPDB010000036.1:3256116-3266357 GCA_037974465.1 Brachypetersius altus | reverse complement strand
AACCCCTGCATGGATCCCTGGTTGTCTGACCGTTCCTGCTTCCCACGAGGGAGTTCAGAGTGTGGGCTTCGCGGCCCTCACTCTGACAGTTCTTATGACCACCAATGTAATGAAATCATTAGCAGTAAATTTTTTAAAGCTATTGCACTGCTGGACATAAGAATTTACATTTAAAAATATTATTACATTAATTTTTGAATTAGAAAGCCAACTTCACTGGAACATTTTCACTGGAGCACTGATTTTCTGTGAACCGTTTTACTGTCCGCCTCAGATGGTTCCATTTAATGGCAAAATCGGAATTATTCACAAAAAGAAAATCATTGGTTTTAGGTTCAGCCGAGTCCTCTTTATTTTAGCAGGACCAGGAGCAAAAGGGTTGCTGTTTTAAGGATCTGCCACTGTTAGTAGCAAGTATAGTCTCCCTGTGGAACATGGGGGCCTCATGGGCAGTATGAAGTCTATCTGAACCTCCTCAGGGAAAATACCATTGAGTGAGCTTAGCTGTCTTTTCACCAGATGGGACAGACCCTTTGAAATGGAAAGCTGTCCCCTTATTTTTTGATGCCTGGAATCATTTATGTGTTGTTGAATCCTGATGGCAATTTAAATGAAAAACTAAAAAGAAATGATTATTCTTACAATAATATAATTATTACTATTGTAATAATGCCTGGGCTCTAATAATTACAAGCTTAAATACTGTTGTAGTATCTGCTTACGATAGAAGAAGCTGTATCCTCTGTCACACCTAATTCTAAAACACTAATACATTTCCACTGCTGTTTTAAAACACACACTGAGCCAGTTACGGTCATTTACAATGTAGTACACACTGCAAATAGTGAGTTGTGACAGGAATTCTGTTCCTCTGCTCAGGAATAAAGCTGTAAGTGCACATCTGATCAGTTTTAATTGTTTCCAACTGTTTTACAGTCAGTATTGGTGAAAATGCTGCTCAGAAAAGTGTAAATAACACCATCAGGGGCTATTCAGCATACATAGACTTTTACAAGTAGTGACAAAATACTTGTTAATTGGAATAGCAGTGAAAAGAGAACACACAGACAAGTAAGCAGTAACAACAAAAACAAACCCATAATGTCCTTTCACATGCTCAAGGGACTATGTAATGTGCTCTAAGAAAAAGGAACCAAATTGTCTCTGGGGTGGTACCTTCAAGGGCATGCCTTCAGTAGCTTTAGTTAGGGAACATAATTGTACCATATTCTGTTATTTTAGATATTTGTATGTTATATATTTTTAAGTTGTTATACATAGTTGTGTTTTTTTTAACTGCTTTGACTACATACACCCTAATTTGACTCCAGGCCTTTTGTTATATTTAGCTATTTTAAGAAGTTGAATGTAGTGTCCCCTTTTAACTCTTAAAAACAGTTAGATCTCAACACCATTGTTATATAAAAGAGGGTCTGCCTTAGGGAGCCGAAAGTGTACCTGGACAGTGTGCTGGACACAGAAAATGAGCTCTAGTTCACTTAGCAATCAAATGAAAACAGATTTTGACCATCAAAAAGCAAAACAGATTCCAAACAGGTCTATAACTCCTGCGATTCTGAATAAAAAAACCTTCACATCTTGCTATTCTGTAGTAAGGATCCCAAATATTTTATATCAGATTATAATCCTGGAACTCTGTTTTTTGAAATGTGAGGTAAAACTGTTTGAACTAAACTTTTTGAAGTGTTCCCCAGATGAACTCCATTAGATCAGCAACCTCAGACTAGAGCTCATTCAATATTCACATGGCCTACATTCTGCAACCTCTGTGAAACCATCACTACTCCGACAACTGCACCTAGACACTTACACTCATGCAAAATAAACATTTTCTCTGGTTTATGTTGTCAACGAACATTCAAATAACTAGAGGGAAAACCATTGTAAACAGTAATGTTCTCCAATGTATTTCTCCGTTCTGTGCTTCTGGAACTCAAAAACACAAACATCAAGGCACCTCTGGTTCTGTTTTTACAGAAAATTTGCGGTTAATGAAATGTCTGCCTCTTTATCTTCAAGGCAGTTTTGTGTGTTAGCCCTGGCACGGGTCACGTGGTGTTGTCTTTAACGTGGCTTTATGACACCAGACTGAACTGAATGAAGGTCCCTGTTCTCTGCAACACCAAACTAGCCATAGCCTCAGGGTGTGTTCATCATCACAGCATGTTCCCTCTCCTCTCTGTTCTCTCCTTTACTTTAACTATACCTCTAAGCAAATGATGACATTAAGAGTCATGTGAACCTCCCCAAGTCACGGAAAAACCAAACAAAGAATGCACAGACAAGTCCGAGACAAAGGGAGGGCCACTCATAGCAGATGATTTTACTGATTACCTCTGTCAGTATTATTGATTGGTTAGGACTGCTGCACTCAGCTAGAGACAGGAAAAGCCTTTATCATTTGACCTCTGAATCTGCTGACCAAATCTGTCCCCACTTTGGATACACAGCTCAGCTCAGACAGCATTCAGTCAAGTTCTAAACCAGTGGTTCCCAACCTTTTTTCCGTGAAGCCCCCTTGCCACACCAATCATGTCCTGGCTTACAAAATACATCTCGGGCAACTAGGATATTTCTGTAATTTTTTTTTTAGATATTTAACTATTCCTTTAAGACCCTAGCATACTCCCCTTTACTTCTATTGCTCTGTCTCAGTCCCGGTCATGCTCCCTGGCAGCTCTGGCTGTAATAAGCTATGCTCTCAGTGGGGGGATGTGGATGCCCCGCTGAGAACCCTCTGACATTCCCCACATAGCTCAGCTGTCCTCCAGGCTCCGGCCAGCTAATGCAAGTGATGAAGGATACGCCGCCCTGGCTAGCCTAATTAAAGTGTGTTTATGTTTGCGTGTGTGTGTGTGTGTTTGTACTGCCTGTCAAAAGTTTGGAAATGCCCCCGGTTAATCTATCTGAATCTTTCGCTGTTGCTTTTAAAAATATATACCAATATCATGTTAACATAAAACAGGTATTTGCTGATAATTTGGGTACAGTGGCCTTCAACATTCATCACAATGTCTTTTCTGGTATAAAAAGCAAGTGTAAATAATGAGTCTACAGTTTTCTATTCCAGGCCATTGATAAAAGCACATATTTAAATTTTCGCCCCAAGGTGGCTTAAAGTCACCATTGACAAAACGTAATAAAATGTTATTCTCAAATATTGTTATTCCCAAGGTACCATTGTTACTATCATCCCAAATATTCAATCATGTGATATTGATTTCCCCAGAATAAAGCTGGATCGTCTTCACAACATAAGATTCAAGTTTTGCATAAGGTTGCCATTCTTTAAATTAGAGTGCCCTCTCGAGTTAGCCTGACACACATAATTAACACAAAGCCAAGCCTCCCTATGCAGACTGACCCTTGCTGACTCTTTGAAGATATGCTGGGCCTGCAAGCCTTCAACGTTCCTTTATCCGCTCCTACAAACAAAACTCGCTGAAAGTTCGGCCGTAATGCTAGAAGCCTCTGGCCAGCACTCTGAGAGCGCAAGCGGCAGACACAAAGCACAGGCAGTGACAACAAGATCGTCCTGAAATAGAATCCCTTCCCTTGTTACTTAGAGCAGCCTGTATCTCCAGAGGGAATTCAGCAGAGCAGCTTGCTCTGAATGACCATAAGAGGAGTGAAACATGACATCACCGGAGTGGAATGAACAGAATTATTTCAAAACTCACCAAACCCTGCACATAAATTAAGAGTGTGATGAAGATGGTTAGCCAGACAGCATTCCAAAGATGTTTCAAATGAATAACAGAAAACCAAAAGCCTACCTCTCAGTAATGAACCTTTTCCAGTTTCTAATCTAGTCACACAGTGATGACTTTTCAGTGAAAGTGAAAGTGTCCACCAACTCGAAGTAGTTTCAAATGAAACTTTGTAACTCAAAGTAAAACAAAATGTCCCAAATTAGAGAGTAAAGATATGTGAGGGTCTCATTACGCTATTTAAATCCCTACAGTCAAGTCTTCAGCCACACAGTTGGCTAAGTTTAGTCAATGAACGGGGAAGTGAAACAGAAAGTGTCCTTTCAGAGCATGCATGATCCAAATAAACCTTAACCGCAACATGACTAGAAGCCTTTGAGATGAACTGGTGAAGCCCTGCCCAGGACAACATACAGGACTTTTCCTGGCTACTCCTTACATTTCCTTCTTCTCTTTCTCCTCCTAGTTAATGAAAGAGTGTTGTGCCTCACTCACCCCAATCCACGCGCCGTGTGTCGTTTCCTCCCCCGCCCACCTCTCTGTAGTACAATGCTTCTCTTCTCTCTGCTTCTCCAAGTCAGATTTCTTGCCCGCTCTGACCATGGGGTATGATGTCATGCCAAGGGGGCTTGGTTTAAAGAGAAGGGGAATATGCTCCCTGGACATGCACAAAGATCCCCTCTGTCAGAGCCAGAAACCCCCATCCCCAGCTTTGCTTTCTCTCGCTCTCACCATGCATTTCACACCCCCAGACAGAGAACAGAAGTACCAGTAACACCCCCCTAAGAGGACATAGCATGGTGGGGTGGAGATCAAACCTCTGGGTGGGGAAAGAATGTAATATTCACACCCAGCTGGACCTAAGCATGAGTGTTTCTTCCAGCTTATATCCTCTGACTCACAGGATCCCTATTTACTACAGGTGCAGTAATATGGAAGTTCTTCTAACATTTACCAATTTGAAAAAAAAACTCACTGAAACGAAAAAATAAATGTAGTTCATTTTATTAACAAATATGTATTATTTTATATTCAGGAAGAACTGCATTACTAACACTTATTATGAAATTTTGGTTGGAAGCAATAGGCTTGAATTCTTAAAATACCCAACAGAAAATTATCCAATGTAAATTTTTTTATGTACATTTTTTAAGCTTACCAAGATTTTCCTTTGGATAGACCTTCAGGAGTCCTAACGTCTCTGATTAAACTTTAGGTTTTCTGAAGATATGTCACTGACTGTGAATACGAACAGAAGTCTAAACAGTGGGATTCTGTCAGATAGTAAACAGCAAATCTATGCCAGGACTCTTTACAGAAAGAATTACTCCAGAAATACTACAGACAGGACAAAATATGTGTTAATATATACTACAGACAGTGTCTGTTACAAGGTTAAGACACAACATGGGATGTTCACATGTCCATATTTAATCTAGAATGACTACTTCGCCAATGACTACTTGGTCAATCCACCACATAACCACTAGCAGCTGTTGATGTGACATTAGAGAATTTACTGGCTAGTGATATTGATTAAGACTTTATCAGCCACTGAATTTCTCACACATATATTCTAACTATTTTAGTGGGTTTGAAAAGAACAGAAATGCTCAACTCCCTGTGAGCATGAACAGAGCAAGTTATGAACAGTGTGATCCAACATCAGACTGATAATAAAAAGGACTTCCCATTCATTGGCAGCTGGTGGCCAAATGGTTGGGTGTTGCATCCCAGAACTGCTACCATGTGTATCCTGGGGTATGACACCAAGGGGTATCCTAGAGCAAGGTATCATCCCCAGACATTGCTTTGTTTACACGTGACTATAAGGGGCCACATTACTATACTTCAACCGGCAATATGTAGACCTCCAAATACGCAAACATGTATCCCTTATCCCTTTATTCAAATGCAGTACATACCAATAGATTACTGATCAGACGTTTCCTAATTGTATATGTAATATTTTTTCATGTTTTGTTGGTCAGTGATGGAACTTCATAAAGGATTTGATAGAATGTCCAGTTTATTATTGTCTCTGAAAGCCTGAAATAGAAATAGCACAATGAGTCCCTGCCCCTGTGAAAGGACATTTTAACATTCTGCCACCAAGGCTTTTAATGTCCTTGTGGCATAATAAATGAATTGCCTTTTTCAAGAACGCCATGGGAGACAATAGCCTACTGATAAGAGCAAGAGCCATCAAAATAAGATGCTGGAAATTGAATGCCATTAAGTCAACTCAAGGTTCTTCTCTGCATCTTACTTTGTGCTAACAATGATAAAATGCATGCTGTGTTTAGGGCTATATAAAGAGATGCATGAAACCTTCACCGCAGCCCAGTAATTATACTATTTCTGTCATTTCATGGAAAAGAGCTTCTGGAGCTTTGTTGCTAAAGACTGTCTTTACTGTCGCTTGAATAGCAGTTGATTTTTTAAATGAGAACAGGAAGTTTTTTTTTAAAGACTGACACTTTGCTTTTCTATTTTAGGAAAACGGGGTCTCCATGACTACTACGCCACTACATGACATATCATCATTACTATATGCCATATTATCTTGCTGGGTCTTTACACAGAGGTGGTCAGGGTAGCCTAAATCCATACGTGAATAAAAAATTTGTGGTAAATAATAGTAATACCTATGTACAATAATGATGCCAAAAAGAAGAAAAAGTAAAACCTTTCCCAAAAATAGCTTGAGGAAAAGTATAAAAATACCGGGTCAAAAAATAGTATTGTAACTTTTTACTAAATCCAGCATCTGTTTAGTTTGTTTGATTCTATCCTTCTCTCATTGGATTGTTTTATTCTAAAATAAAGGTATAAACCTCAAAGGTTAAAGGTGTGATTGCAATCAGAAGGCAGTCCAGATGTTCTTACAGAGTAAAACAGTGCTTAGGTAAAAGAAAAAAATATCTGTCTGGGCTGCAACATTTCCCAAACCCTTAATGGACTATGTATATAGTTGTGCCGTTATTGGCGTTAATGTGCTGCATTACCGTGAGACTCTTATCGGGCGATAAAAAAAATAGCGCCGTTAATCTATTCACAAAGTTGGGTTGGGAGCTGGGTCTATACTACGCGAGCTATGATGATTTTCACCTTGATATTTTAGCTTGAATGTATACCCAGCCGAATTGCACTGTAGGGGGCGAGAACGAGTCTTTGAACCTGTGTGTATGCCTACTGTGAAATTACCACATCAAACGTGACGTGCTAACATGGTTGCAGCTATGAAGCCGCCGGGTTTGCTTCAGGGAAAATTAACTTTTAAGAAGCTTCCCAATGGTAACCTTGACAAGACTAGGGTTGTTTGCACCTTGTGCAATGCGGAATTAGTTTACTGTAGGAGATGAGAAACCTGTTCTCAAAGACTTAATTTTAGTCATTATTTGGGTAGCACACAAGCACACATATTCTGAATGCTTTCGCCAGAATTCAAATGAGCCATTTTAATCTAGATTATATATATTATATATGGTGAAACAAACCACCTTTCATCCCCTTTCAGTACATAAGATAGAACAAAGTAAAAATAAAGGCCGTGATTGGCCGCAGTGTTTTGTCAGTCATTTTGACTGGTTTTACGGGTGGGATTTTTAATTTATCATTAATGACTCTAATTTATCATTAGAGTCAATTGAAACCTCGAAAAGCCGCTGGAGAAGATTTACATTGAAATGAATGGGGACGTTAGTGAAACATGTTTCACTGAAATCCTCTGTTTCGCCACAGTTGAGGGTGGCGCTGAGCCGTTTAGCTGAAATTAGGAGAGAAACCTTATTTTCAGGAGCTTTTTTTGCTTCACAATAATAACAAAGTGACAGTTATGAAGTTTTTCTGTATTTTTCTTGGTGAAACATTGTTTCACCTGTAGTCTTATAGAAACTGCCACTGATATATAAAATGAACATGTGTGTGTGTGTGTGACTAGGGTACAACGGGTACATCTAAAAATAATTTGTACATACTTTTCCATGACAAGAGAATTTTAAGTAAAGTTTATAATTTCAGTTATTTTTTAACTGCATGGAATATAAATAAAAATACATGCATAAACAGGTCATCTGCTCTAGGATGGAGACTGTGGCCTTTTATGATGTTTTGGTGCTATGCAGAATTAAGACTTTAGTATCTATGTGTTTGGAGAGAGGATGTCCACCGTGGGGTGTGGTTTCATCCTCTCCCAAACAACTGCATGTCCCTGTCTCCTGCCATGCACAGATCAGAGTCACCTATATGTAATGCACTACGTGCGCTACACAACCAACCAAGAAGGTGAGAATTTGCAATGGCGGAACTCATGAGAAATGTTTATCATGGAAACTGCCTCTCAGCCAGATTGCAACTTAATGAATATCCGGGCCTAATTGTCATGGTCAACATGTGGTTTCCTCTTTGTGATTTGGCCGAAAGGTACATTTCAGAAAGCATTCCTGCCACATTCTTCTTCATTAATTTCCATTTGCTCAAAACAGAAAAGTTTCCTGCCTTCCCAACACACATTCAGCTGTTTAGCCATCCCTAAGACGCATGAGTTTCTTTTTTCTTTTAAAATACTGCATTTTCCATTTCCTCAAAACAAAAAAGGTCAAGCTTGCAGCATTTTCAGTCAGTTGCATATTATTGCCAACATGCAAGAAGAAGCCCTCCTAGAAAGTTGTGGTTTATATCATTTTATTCTACTTAAACCATGGCACCAGGGGGCCATGGAAATTGGACTTAAGGCTGCTGTCTAGAAAGACAACCAGGCCCGCCTTCATTCGCTGCCCACACAGCAAAATCACCATTGTCAAATTAACACCTATAGTGTTAAACTGCTCTTAAGCACATGCTCTGTAATTACACCACTGTCTGATGTACAGTGGTGAATTTACTGTGCTTCTTAAAGCAAGGCTACAGCTATATACAAGAACACTCTTATTAGAGACCTTTTGTCCAATTGTAAAACTTTATTTGATGACTGGTGTTAGACTGTTAGACTGCTAGAGTGCAAGCCTACCCACAGATATGCTTACCATTCAATTATCTTGAAATTACACCCCTTCAAAAATAATCACCTACAAGGGCTTAAAGGTCCAAGAGCAGAGCTGTCTACTGCACTCAATGATGGCCAAAAGAAACAAACAGCCTCACCATGAAACTGCCTGTCCATTTGTTGCGATGGCCCTGATGTGAATTGGGGCTTTTGCGATGTAGGCCAACACAAACTAATCAATGCATGCGCCAAGGGCTCTTACATAGTAAGTACAACTTGTATGTAGAAATTTTGAGGGATTATTTGACAAAAACAATGTTTCTCAAATATAGTCAGTATTAAAATACCTATTTAATGTCAAAAGTTCTTCTTTTTTCCTGGTCCTGCGTGAAGGCTTGAAACAAAGACTTTACCCATGCCTAATTTACTTACATAACCGACAAAAGACAAAAACAGATCTTTATACTATCAGAAGTGTTTTCTTAGAGATCTTGTTTTGCTACACCCATGCTTGAAGGAAACCAAGTCCAGAAAAACGACCCAAAAACAGTGAGAATCAGTGAACGACAGGAGAGACAGCAGAACAAACAGGGAGGACAGGCAACTTCATGCCCCACACACTGCATCCACTGCTGCCTCAAATATAACCTCTAATCTAAGGAAGGGAGGGTCTAGCGGGTCATCTGGATACTCTCAGCAGCCTGAGATAGTCTGGCAGCACCCTAGACTAACTGACCTAGACCCCGTCAAAGCAGAGAACTGATGAAAAGCAGCAAACACAATGTCGTCTTTCTGATGCGTGCAAATATTTAGCCCACAGTAGCAATGCCACTTTACACACAATGGATGCACAAGACAATAAGAAGTGACCAAATAAATGTGTTCCTGATTTTAAAGCAGTGGGAAGAAATCTCTATTTACCACTTATCTGCCCTAAACCATTAACTGGCCTAGGAGACCATTAAAGGGAGGCAGCTCTCTGGTCAATGAACACAGAATTACCGCAGCTTAATTAGATAATGAATGCTACAGTGAAGACATCGGTGCCACATTGGTGTCTACACACCATGTGGTATTGCAAACACACTGTAGTAGCCTCCTACAGGCTAGAGGGCCCTAGGCACTACCTTATAGTAGGGTTTCACTCTCCGTATCAGTCATTGTAATAGTAATATTGCACTTTGCGCATACTGGAAGTGTGGATTATGCATCTGAACCAATCGCAGTTCTACTTATACACTTCCATTTTGATGAATCAACCAGGGCTGGCCTGAATAGCATTTAAAAGGTTTTGGTATTTCCAAAGTAGTTTTCAGATAGTAATGATCAGGCCATCTTATATAAAAAACCCAGTATTTACATTGTATGATTATACTTTTTTGCTGTTGAATTGTAACGAAATTTTAGTCTGCAAATTCTGCGGTGCTTCCAAATAAAGAACGTGTGTGTTACGGTTGGTGGCCGCTAGAGGCCACTGTTTTTTCTGTTTTTTGATGCCCTGTTCTGTTTTGTTTTGTGTGGGT
>JBBPDB010000036.1:3233644-3252663 GCA_037974465.1 Brachypetersius altus | reverse complement strand
TAAAAACCACAGAATGGATTCTCGTTCTCCAGTCTGCTCCATTCCAAGAGGCAGTTCATGGTCGTGGGGGATTAGCCGCCACCACCGTGACAGTGTGTCCAAATCATAAATATATAGTCCAAATTATTCCTAAAATCAAGGTATTCTGTTTTGTTCAGCATAATTATTTTTGAAATAATCATAAATATATAGTCTGAATTATTTCTAAAATCAAGGTTTTCTGTTTGAAATAATTTGGGTGATTATTAACCATGTTACATTCACTGAATTACTAGTGCAATTTATTATACTGTAAGGTATGTTACAATCATAATATGTAGCAATGTAATCACAATGCTAGTATTTAGTTAGTATTTAGTTTATATTGCACAGCTCTTCAGTTTTATGTCAAACTGTCAGTAAAGTGACACCACATGGTACGTCAGTCCAACCTAGTCTAGTCCAGTCCACTTCTATTAGTCCTAATTCAGACCTCATATAGTGCATGTTGCATTCGTCGACTCTGATATTCAGCAGGAGAGAACTACTTCCCTGTCAGTACTTGACCAATTACCTAATATGACTGCTGAAATGAATGTGGCACATAGTAATACACATATGATCTTATTAGTGCTGATGCATATTTGAGTGAAGGCAGATGAGTGTTGATTGATATGGTATTCTGTAGATTTGAGGCCTCCTTGTGATGATTTGCTCAAAGGGACTTGCCTGCCCGCGCTATTCCTCAGACTGCAGTTAGCCTGCTTTGCGAGGCCCAGAGGGACCGGGGGATATAGAGCACATCTCTACATTTAGTGGTCAGGCAGCAGGCAGTGAGGTACCAAGTTGCATGAGAACTCTATGTTATATTTTAGTTGTGTGACATTATTATATTTTTAAACTAATATGGATTTGCGCTATGCAAAATGAACTGTCCTCGATAACATCCTGTGTTATTTTTAATAAGTACTAACAAAACAAAAGCTGTTTTTTATTGAATGACAGGTGATTATTGTTTTTATTAATCTACCCTCCGGTTTAAGTACAACAAAGGCTGCAAACATAGCTGAATATTTAATTCAAGGCATGGGAAGAGGCGGTGACGGGCTAATATTTACCACAGCTCTACAGCATCACCAAAGAAACTGATGAATGATTAATAACAAACATTTTTTTAAATTAAATGTAAGTGGGCATTGCAGATTCCAAGACTCTGAATTCCTGATCGCTCAGTTTATGTCTCTAATGAAAAAAGTGCAGGTCTTTCATAAGGCTGGAGGTCAAAGCCACATAGCATTCCTCCCAAAGTTCAAACATGTTTACAGGCTTTAACAAGAAGGGTTATCACATCTGTTCTTAAACCAGTAAGAACTGAAACCAAGTTAGCCTTGTTCAGACTTCCCTCCCCTCACTTACATTTAAACAACTGCTGGTCATTAATTTGAAAGGGAAAATGTTGTTATTTAAAGGTCTTTGGTTAGATCTTCTCATTAAGACCCTAGACTTGGTTCTGTGTCTATCAAAGGGTGCAATTTTCTCATTAGCTCACAGCTAATAGATTTACAGCACAGACTTGCCTAAGCATGTCTGTGTCACATCCTAATCATTATCACACAGTAGAAAACACTACATTAATGCGAAGCAAGCATTTGCAAAGTAAATCCTATAGACTTTTAGATTAGACAACAGTAAATAAAAGGTCTTACCCTGAAGCTTTTTTCCATTATGAGACAAAGCACTTGCCAAGGTCGTGTATATTTCAACATATTCTATTTCATGAGGCTCTGTTCTACAAAAAATGGCCAATATCTTTCGAGCATTTTCATTACACACATGCTCCTCCTTTAATTAAAGCTCTCCACTTCTCCTGTCCTCCTCTCACGGCAGAAAAACAAAGGCGATTGCGCTGGGAGTAGATTCCGCCACACTGCAGACATCAGCAGTGGACATTCAAGCAAAGTCATCCATGAGAGCTTTTGAGCTGAAAATGAGCTTAGAATCAAAAGTAATTATATGGGTCTGCTGGTTAGTAGGCAAAGGATCAGAGTGGGAAGTCATTTGTAAGCACTGTTTTTCATATAAGAAGATAAGCTGTATGGCTTATGGCTCTTTTTACCGATGGAAGTTAAAGGTTGGGTGAGGTCTTTTCTCTAATAGCAAAACTATTGCTAGACAGGACATGTCTAGTTTAGGACCTTGCAATGTTATGTTCAAAGCAATTCATCCTTTTATTTAACATTTATATTATAGAAAGATGTCTTTCTAATCAACCAAATCTCACTTGCCATGTTTTGTTCATTTGATTAAATGTTTGTCCATATGAAAAGAAATATTTGGTCATGGTACGGAACTGATAGCCCTCAAACCAGGCCTTAGGAAAAGAGCAAATATATGGACCATCTGGGGATCCTTGAGCAACCACTGGAACTTTTGGAACTCTTTTAAACTGTTTAAACCTCTTTTACATAATTTCAAGGTTCTGTATCAATTGAAGTCCATTCTAAAAACCACTCAAGCACCTTTAAGAGTGTTGACTACTCATTGTAGGGACAAAAGCCAAATAATTTCCAAGGACAAATAATGTGTTTCTATCTAAACTGATTTGTCTTCCACCTAACATTAAACTGCCTGTCTATACAAAGCCAAGCCATATCCTTGATCCAGTGATAGGCTCTAAGCCTCAGTAAATAGGTTATGTCCCGAAAAAGAGGGAAAAGAAAAAAGACAATAAAAAGCAAGTCATGAATCACTGATGAATGCCCTGTTTATGCAGTAATGCATGAAAGCGTATGCAGGAGCTCTTGAGGCACTACTGGTTTTAAAGGAGACACAGGTGCTTGAACAGAGGACTCCCTGCCGTCTCATTAGTCTGCCCTGCAGTAAGTTTAGATGAGTTCATCGGTACATGGGTACATTAGGAGATGACAACCTTCATAGAAAAATTGACCTTAATAGAAAAGAGAATGGATCCTAATTGTTATTCCTAACTCATTAACTCGATGCAAAAAATAGCAATTCATATTTACTTACCAATCATTTAGCCAAGATTAGTTGACATGCATAATGTCAATGCATCTGGTCTTTCTTATGGTAAGAAACAGAGTTGAATAGGCACACACAGAGTGTTTCTATTGTTTTTTTGTTAAACTAAGCTAAGTTACTAACATAATCACAGCCCCAACACTTTACATGTTCAACCTTTGCCTTACCTAATATCTGTTCTGCTAAAATTTCTGCTTGGCATTCCCCATTCCCGTAATGTAGGTCATTTCCATTAATAGCTATTAGTAGGAGAGAATTGAACATTTGATGAGGGATCTATTATCAGCCCCGCAGCGTTTAGAACACAGATTTCATGACACACAAGGTCATTAATAGCTCTCTCTCATCACATACACCTCAGCTTGGTTCTGAAGGGTCGGCCAGGTTGGTTTATCCTCCTGTGGGATGCAGCTGGCAGCTGAGTTGGATCCATTTGGCTGTAATAGATCAGTATGCTTGTCCTTGCCATACATGACCCAGATTCAGAGAGCCAGGCTCTGACACACTTGCATATTCAGAACACTTATTCTAGACTCTCAAACATAGTTTTCACTATGTCCTACTGCACTTTCTCTTACCATGTATGTATGGTGTAGACTGCTAAAGTCATGTCATTTTGTAATGAGCAGGATTCTAGGTCTAGACATGATCCATGTTATGGTCAATAAAAACATTCCAAAGCTGATGCAGTTTGTCCTACACACATTTTTCCCATGAAAGTCAATAAGACCTCATGATTTCGAGGTCATTCGGTGGTCAGAATATGAATATTGCAAGTTAAATGATAGTAAGTCTCCACATTAGTTGTGAAATGTCAAAAAATGACTTATAAATACATACTGTGCAATTTAAAGGCGAATTACCCTACCAAATAAGGATTTACCCCAAAAATAATGTTATATTAAAAATAATAATAAACTAGACAATTGGGAACCCTTTAACAACAACATTAATAGGATGTTAGAAAAGAAAGAACCATCAAATCCAGGGTTCATCTATACGTGAATAGTAATCTCCAAAACAACAACATGTCCTCAAAGGTCTACAGCCACGAAGGCAGGGCCAGAAAGCTAACCGACTATTCAGCAGCACTGCTTTCCTCACAACTACCCTTTAAAGGAACACATTAAGGAAGCCTGGATGATTGTTTTGTGCATGAGGAAGTCTCTTGCAAAAGTTACGCTAGTCCTGCTAGCCCTCACAGATGGAAATATCCTGCCATGGCATACCTTAGCCTGGGGTATGTTGGATTTGACTCTTCCAGATGTATGAGGCATTGTAGAAAATGGCTCAGCTTCTTTAGAGCCCATTAACAGCAGGATGGAAGAGGGGAACAAGCTGAATTGTTTGTACATGCAGCATAGTGTGAGAGGTGAGGTCAGAGAGGAAGGACCTCTGTCCGTATCTGTATCCAAGGCCAAACGCTTAACAAAGCCACAACAGACCAAGTCACATGCAAAGCAACGTGCATTCAGTCTTTCATCATCACTACAGTAACTCTTGACTTCCTAAGGTATTGTTCACAGTTAACAACATCATTGTTAATACATGTTCTAGCCAAACAGCAACTGAACTTCAAGCCGGAATATAGCATTATCACTAACAAAGCACTAAAAACCTTTCTTTCTTTGTTAACATTGCAGTTTTACCCTAGATTGTAATGAGCGATACACATGCAGTCTCCAGGTGTTTCTCTGTCCACATTGTTTCCGGATGCCTTTGCTTCCTGTGCAAAATTTCCTCTGTAACGCCCTGTATTGCTGAGCAGGCAGTAATTGTTAAGGAATTCTCTAGGAGGAGTTTAGAGTACAGTAGGTTTTCTCCTAATACAGAATGTAGGAACTCCTCTCAACAGAAATGCAAGTTAACAGTTTAGAGTGCACATGAACGTAGTAACATCCTCTTACCAGTTGGCATGCATCAGTAGCGATAATGAAATTTCTGCTACACCCACACATCCCCATTTGCTCCTAATATCTGAATAAACATGAATAATTCCTTACTATATTAACAGTATGTCATGACCCTGAAATGCATCTTTACCAGCATCTAAAAAATGAATAAATCAAATATTTCTGCATGGATTCGTTGCTTACCATGATTAATCTTGAAAAAAACAAAGCAAATCTTAACAACGTGTTCCAAGGAGGAGGAAGGAGAAGGCCTGTCCAACATTTGTCGTCCTGCTGAGCTAAAAAGAATGAGCTAAAAACAGAATCTCGACAGCCCCTTGGGTTTCAAAGGCACTTCTGCAAATGCCTTCTTTGTGATTTGCCCTTTTTCCTGCAGATTCCACAATGCTTTCATATGTCCATCTTCTTAGTTTGGGTTATGTAATTCATTTTCGCCTTCTCTCCCTGTGTGTACTTTACAGAATATCAATAATGGATCACATTTTTTTAGCTTTTTGGTATGTTTTGCTTAATATACCTTCAAATTCAATCTATATTTGCTTTCCTCTTGGAATTGGTAATCATCTACATGTAAAATAACCTGGCAAGGATAAGGCAATGCTCATCTCTTTGAAGAAATATGGGATACAAATGGTTCAAAATGCAATATTCATTTAAACATGCAATATATCAACAGCATCACTGCAGTGACACAGCAACCAGAAAACAATCTGCACTACAATGCAGGCCTAGAGCTGAATACTAAGCTGAACAACATTTAAGCCTTCAAAACTCAAAGCAGTTCCACCTACCAACAGTGCAGAGAACACAATCCAGACAGATATCATGGTGGCTGTATTTGTAGAGGAACTGTTTCTGACTGTGACATGTACAGAGCTCGCTTCGACACTGGCCACCGATGTGGCTGCTTTGGTCCCTTTCCCTTTCACCCTTTACAAACAGGCGACCACACAAAAGCCCCCGATGCCTGGGAGACAGGAAAAGAAAGCCTCTCTGGATGGAATTCTAAAGAGACAATTCAGCCTGTAGCTGTGGCACATGCTTGCTCTCATGTGCAACACAAAGATGTGAATGAGCTTTGATGAACTGTCAGGAGCAGCTCAAACTGGAATTACTAACTCAATATTTTGGGGGAAATAATACTTCCCTGGAATGGTCTGGTACATTGTTGGAACACAATAGAAACAACACACAACCCTGAAACCAAAGCGCCGTAGCTGCAGAGTAACACTGGAACGAGCCCTGTTTCAATGTCTCCCTCAGGCCGGCCATGGCTAAATATATGATGATGACACTGAGAAAATGAAGGGCGAGTTAGAAGGCCTTTCCTAACTACAGAGCCTCTGAAGAAAATCTTGTAGCAAGTTCTAAGCATCCTCAGTGCTGGTATACACAGGAGATGATTCCAGCCATGCTGTTAGATTTTCAGTGCTGTTCGGGCATTTTAGGCATTTCAGGAGAAGCCTGTAAAACTATAATTGGCCACAAGGAACTTCAGGACACACTGAGGAGTCTCTTCTTTCTCTAATAGAGAATGTTTTAGTGCTGCACACACAGGTTTGGGGAAACCTTGGCTCCTTTGAATTATGTTCAACCTTCACCATTCACTTTGCAGTTCTGGGAGAACAGCGGCAATATCAAGATAAATTTTTTGATCATCCATCCACACATAACTTTTGCCCATCTCTGAAATGTTATTACATTTTCATGAATCAGAGGGCAGGAACTCCTTTTGGCAAAATAACATTTACCTTCCTCTCTCACACCCTACCTAACATCGAATGGAAATGCTCACCAAGCTCAGAGCAGGTTCATTCAGAAACATGTCACAATACGGAGAGAACATATATGATTGTTATGATGCAGCCCAAAGGGGGGTTAATGTCCTGCAAGGTTTGAGACCAGATGAGTGACATCCCAACAAGGAGATAAAATGCACATGCTTCATCTGAAAACATGCTCATTTATTCAGAGCCTCCTAAAACGCTAGGCAGTGTAGACGTCCTTTATGCTGCTTTCACAGTTTTTCTCCAAGTTCTGTTTAAGCAACAGAAATTGAGTTGGGTGAACTCCAGGTTTGGCAGTTAGCACTGTGGCTCAGGCTGCTGAAAGGCTTTCTCTGATCAGTGCTAATAGGGATTAGCCCCATTACCCACAGAGCTCCCCTCATTAAGCATACTCTACACACCTGTTGCCATGGTTTTGCTCTGTGCAGCTTGCCATAATGTCAGACCACAACAGCTGACGATGTTGGTCTCTTAGATCAGAGATGAAGAATGAAGATCCTGATGAGCAGATACTAGACTATCACCACTTCCTTGCATGATCTGTGTGCAGAGCATCTTTCAGAGAGGCCTGATGTCCACAAGCTTTATATTTTCAATAAAGTGCATAAGTGTAAAGCTGTGTAAAGTACTTTATTGAAAATATGAAGCTTGTGGACAACAGGCCTCTACAATAGGCCTCAACACTTTACAAGGACCAGAGTAGGCCTATTTATCTTAAAGCACTGGTTAAAAAAAATTACGATACACAATTTGCTACTCGCCTTAAATGTAGTGGATGAGTAAAGATATGTGTTGTATCAGAGGTTTCTTTCTGTAGTTTGGCACTAATGTAGCCTCCTTTTTTTATGGTGGCCTATATACACCCATTAGCATTACAAACTGCATGCAGAAATCATCACATGCTTGCCGCAAACCACATGAAGTTGTTGAGTAATCAAAGAAATAAAAAGTGGTACAGCTTCAAGATGACTGGTACTATCATTCTCATTATCCAACATTTTTGTCCTTTAGTTCACTTGAAGCCTTTGTATGCTGTACATATTATTAATGACTTTTTAGCTACTGCTACAAAAACAGTAGTGAAAGTCTTGACTTAAGGAGTAGACCCAAATGCAGACCACTGACGATTAATGGTTTAAACTAAACGCACTGATTTTTCACACTCTACTAATTTCATTAGTAATAGTGTGTCACAACATTTTGAAAATGTCCAACTAACATTTCTGAATAGAACATGTGACAGTTGTGAGAGTCTTTGCTCAGTAGTGCAGCACTGCTCCTACAATGCCAGTGCATGCTGGAACCTTAATAACCTGGCAGTAATTAGAAGTAATTACTAGTTTGCTTTTGTGAGGGATTTCATCAAAGCGTCAAATTTGACCAATTTGGCATTTGCTCATGATCCTTATAATTACTGGTTTAAAGCAGCCGTTACATACTGAGGCTGTTTTGGCTGGGAGTAATCCTGCTGCCGGTGTTCAGAGACAGGCCAAGCTGGTGAAGTAGCCTACTCATAAAAGCTGGCCTTGGGCGTCTAAAGACTTTAAAAGGCAATGCAATTGATATGGTAGATGTCACTAGATATGAATTTGCACCTGGCCTTCAAAGAAGGCACAATGACCATTTGATTGTATGACCTAAGAGCTCTAGACAAAGTTGACATAATGATTTTTTTGTGTGTGCAAATGTCTCAGTGGACTTAATGGAGCAAGATAAACGCTTCGCAAGCATGCCTAACATAAAAAATATTGCTGTTTGAAGAAGCGAACAGGCTCTAGGACCTGGGCTGGGAATTAGGGCTTCAGTTCACTTTTACCAATAATTATGCTGATTATTTTATTAATAACACATGCTTCAATCAAGTAAACTCTACATGAAACAGTTAATTGGTATGCATTTACTATATCCCACAGTTCATGTACTTTTAGCAATAATTTTGAATATGTTGAATATGTGTATGCATTTTAATTAATGTGGAAATGGCATACAGGCTTCAATCAAGTAAACTCCATGTGAAACAATTAATTGGTAGGCATTGACCTTACCCGTGACATCATTCGGTTCTGTGAGAGTTGACTCCGCTTCAAGCAATTCCTGCTTGGAGCAAAGAAGCAACCAATATAATCCCCGAAGCATGACTGACGCCATTGCCTAGTGACCTCCTGAACGTAATTCCTGACTGTTTCACTGTCATCGGCTTCACTTCAGAGCAACGCCAAACCTAATTTGAAGCCTTTTGGTCATTGGACCTGCTTTCAACAGCTACAGGCGGAACACAAGCACATCCCTCTAACAAGCAGAGCCTAGGCAGGCAGACCCATGGAGCCATGTGTGGGTTTGCATGTGTGCGTGTGGAAAAAAGACTAGTGTGACTGCATGTGGTGTGCCATGCTGTGAGAGTACGGCAGCAGCAGCTAATCAGTGCGTCTGCAATCCTATTTCCAGACCCTGATTACCCTTCTTTATTTAGCCAGTGTGAATAAACCTCCAACCTTCACTATCTCCACATCAGTTCCATCCCCAGTCTCCATTTTGGGAAGGACAGCAAATTGGTGTAATAATGGAAAGAATACATACTTACTATGTATTTACTTACTATGAATTTCTATTAGAGTTATTATTATTATATCATTATTATTCTAATATAGAAAGAGGTGCCAAAAATGGCTTCATGGACAAAAAAAAAGTGATCTCATAGACAAAATGTTGGTCTTGTAAAGAACCTTTCAACCCGAAGGTTCTGAAAAGAACCATTTTTGTAAAAAGGAGAATGACATTTGCTTCACTGAAGAACCTTTTAAATGTTTAACCTTTCAGTGGAGGTTCCTCACATTCACTTATCTCATTTGTTGTCAACCTCTAAAATGTTCTTCAGGCACCTTTATTTTAAGAGTGCAACATAAAGATTCTGTACTAATATATGATAGAACCCTACGTACACTGAACCAAATTTAGGAGACAAATATAGAACAAACTGTGGTTCTGTTTTTACTTTAATACCAGATAATACTTTCTGGTGAGTTTATTAAACAGGATATGTGAAGTAAACGCAGCAGCTATTTCTAAACACACTGCACCAGTTTCTCTTCGGACTGTTTAAAAACTACTAGCCACACCTAAAATGGTTTGGCATCCTAAGGGCCTTCTGCAACCTCCTGGAATTTGATAGCGAAAGTGTTTGCGAATAATTTGGCGTTTTCTTCGTGATAACATTGGCAGAGGTCATGAATGCCTGGCTATTTTTGGGATATTGAGTTTTGCTGTCATGTACCACAATTTTATGACTGAGAGTCTATTTCAGTAGTAGATGTAGTATTAACAGCTGGTACAGTTAATAATAAGATGTTAATACAGTGACGGTCATATATATCACTTCTTTTACAATACCACTGTGAATCCTCTTGTCTTAATAATAACACAATAATTACACTAATTTCCCCCAAATTAGACCTACAAGGCTTATGTGGGTAGCAAACAGTAGGACTAGTAGTCACCCAAATATCCCAAAAAATTTCAGTATTAACTCCCTAATTCATCTCTTAACCTACTGAAACACGATCCAGGTTTTCACTTAAGTGGCACAGATTAATCAGGGTGGTTTAGGACACAGTATGACTCACAGTGAGCTATAAACAAGAAAACACTTCAGACAACTTTGGAGCTTGTATCTACAAAGCAGTCATAAATCAGAGGCCCAAACCACATCGTCAAGTGATGAAAAGCTGGATGTGGTTTAAGTGTTGAGAGAAGTTTTAGTGGTGTATTTTTTCTGAAACTCTTGGGGTTATTTAGGTGGTCTAGTGTTTGTTATCAACATTCTCCTCACAGCTGCAGTTCGAAATTTTGGATTCCAGTCGTGTCTTTGCTGACCTGCAGTGAGCAGAAAGCTCAGTACATAAGTTCTGTGGCTGAACTCCAAGCCAAGGCGACACCTAACCAAGTATTAGAAAAGAACTGATGTTTATAACTTTTTGTGGTTGTTTGGGGAGCTCATAATTGAGGGGTTTTCTTTGTTCATAAATAGCAAGTGTTTTCTCCAAAGATTATTGTACATTAGCTCTGAATATCATGAGAAATCTCTGCCCTCTGCTAAGAAATTCGACTTAGCCCTAAACCAGAGAGCATTCGACTGGCACAAATGAGGGAGATCACCAGGCTTTTGTAAAAAATCAAAGCAAAATCAAAGTAATGGAAACAAATGACAGTTCACAGCAGGAGGGGCCACCAACTATGCCTTGGCCATCAGAGTCATCTGTTCTTAATCCCAAGAACAAGAAAAAGTTAATCAGAGAGAGAATGGATGATTGTCTCCACTGCCTCTGCATGCTTCATTAGAGACTGTTCAATGCAAGTCAGATTAACTAAAGATGACAAAGCCCTCCTAGGACTTACTCAGGTCTCAGAAAATACATTATGTAAAGGTATACAGTTGAAACTTTTATTAGTTGGAATGCCTGCTTATGGCCACGCTGGTACCAAAAAGGGTAATGCTAGACAATAAAGGTTTGACAAGCTGGTGGCATTTTGTCTCTTTTTTTAGTGAGACAGAAAATGGCATTCATTAATCTCCTCCATGTCAGTTGGTTATCAATATACTGTGACTCATGTCTGTATTCAATGCATCTAAGATGACCTTTGGAAAAGGTTTTCTTACCATTTCTGAGGAGTCATGCAGATGGAAATGAATGAAAAACAATAGTGCTTCTAACAAGAAAGTCTTGAAGGAAAGTTGCGACAGACAGCTGGATGCCATGCTGTTTGAGTCAAGGGCAGCAATCACCAAGAGTTAGAAAGTGTTTTCTCAAATAATAAGGGACAGGATGATTTCTGAGAGCAGGGCAGGTCGAGAAAAGGAAAAGAAAACAGCCTAAAAGCTTCCAAGATTTTGTAAAACATGTTTACCCTGCAGGTTGTTCAGTTGTGAAAGCTGCCCCAGAGCAAAAGAGACAAAAAAGAGTGGTTAACAATGACCCATGGATTGTGTTTCGTAATGCTCTTCTTGGAAAACAGCAGCCGATCGTTTGTGTGTAATATGTGTGTGTGCACTCACAAATAATATCAGTGGGGAGAAAGAGCGGTCAGTCGGGAAGTACTACAGGTCAATGATAACCTCAAGCCTATATTGATGGTCAAGATTGCTGGACTTGCAGTCATTTCGTTTCTAGGCCTTAAGTAGACCACATGGGCAACACGGAGGAAAAAACCACCTGCAGGTTCCACTGGTCTTGCTTCTAGCCTAAGAGCACATGATACCCCTCAGCTCAAATCTACCTATATTCCATTACAGCGAAAGGAAACCACCACTGAGCTAACATTCTTCTTGCTTAGATATAATGTCAGAGTGGAAGTCCTGCTCACCTGCCAAAGATTATTCAGTGGCAGGTTGTCGCATGTATAATTTAAGGGATGCATGTGGTAATTTGCAGGAAACACCACTGTGTTCACTTTTCACATTGTGTACATGATAGCATCTGTGGTAAGGGATAAGAGGCTGGAACCTTGGTCAAATCAATGTTTTGTGGTGGTTTGATGGTAAAACACATAATTAAATAAGAAATGAAAGCATCTACATGTACTGGCATATGGAGAGTGGGGGAGCAGACTGTGCTGGTGAGTTAGAACAAGCGCTGACAGTGTTTTGGAATTCTCTGAGCGACTGTTTCCTGTTTTGCTGCTCTTCATTCCTTGCTTTCCAAATCTCAGCTTCGAGCACTTTCACTTTGTCAAGGATACTGGGCTTTTCCTGAAACTGTCACTTCGTCCATTGGTGACCTGGCATTACAGGGTGTGGTGGACATGGCAAAAATGTTGAGGGAAATGATGATCAAGAGGACATCTTGTTTCTGTGATAGGCATGATAATGGAAAAGGTCAGGATAGGGACATGTTCAAACTCTCTCTCGGTATCACTATTAATAATAGGAAAAGGAGTGCATTTCCTGTCAATAGTGAATTTTTCTTCTTCTCTATTTTCCACTTGTAATGGCTCTGGGATTGGGGAAGGCTCCCCATTCATTCAACCCATTCTCTGGTTTAAAATGATTGTGCCTGTTTACCGTAACAATAATAAGAACAGTAATTTCTATGTATTTTAAAAGCAATTTTTAAGAATTATAATTGTTATATTATATCATATAATATATACAGAAAGGCACCTATAAATAAAATGTATTATTATATATGATTATATGTAATTATAATATAAAATTCTATAAAGAAAAACTGAAAAGTTTCAGGGATTACCAATAGGGATTACCAAATTTTATTTGATGGTTTGACTGATCTAGGCAAAATAGACAGTTGCAGTACTTTAGGAAAGGCGACAACCCCTTGAAACACGATTGGACCCCCTGGTGCCATTGGCCTATAATACTTTTTGTAGAATACTGTCAATCTTACAATACTCTACACCACAGAATCACTGATGTGCAGCTGCTTGAGTGTAAACATAGTAGCATGGTTTTCAATCAGTAGGAGAGACATAAATCAACCTCTTTGGACAGTAATCCCCCAACATAAAACTGCCCTCTTGGGTGGGCCATGTAAGAGACAGATAATGAGCCTAGTGGACTAAGACATATGGGTAAGTCACACATTATTAGAGGAGGGTCACAGACTTAAGAGATATAATGGTGATGCTAGGTGTTTTGCCAGTTTTTAGCCTTCAGAGATAAGGAGTCTAAATACCAAGTATCTTCCTCCTGTGCTTAATTTATAATAAAAGTAACATATTATTACAGAACAGTTTCTATTATTACAGAAAATGATAGGATGTGTAAGTTAATGTCATCTAAGCACGTGACACAGGTGAGGATCAGGAAACAGAACCAAGTATAGTTTAAACAGTAATGGGCTTAAAATGGATCCTTGGGGGACTCCATAAGATACTGCCTGATGTTATAAGTCTAAGTACCCAGTACAGAAATATTAATTCTCATATTTTGCTATGTGAAAGGCAGATAAGAAAACTCACAGATTACGTGAGTCTCTATACTTTAAAAAAAGTATCATACAATGCCACAGAAAGTCTAACAAGATATCATTTAACTAGATTGACACTAGCCCTCAGCTATTTTGCTGAGGAAAAATGAAAGATGTTATTTTATAGTACCATAAATGTATTTTCAATTTACATTGACATTACACTTACAGCATTTAGCAAACTAATCCAGGGTGACAATCAAAAGGTGATTAAGGAAAAACTACTTATCAGGAAATGTTCCTTTTTGATACATTGCTGTTCTCATCCAACCTTATGGATTTTTTCTAAGTGAACCATCCCAGATTCAACAGAGGTGATCATACAAGAAAACAGAATAAATAACCCATATGAATGACCAACTTCTTAACTAAATGTTCCACTCAAACTCTTATGTGCTTATCAGAGATACTGAACCAATGGCATCAACACAAGGCTTTTGTAGAGAACTGTCGCCACAGGGTGTTTTCTATCATTCATGGCCATTTATAACAATACAGTAAGCAGTATGTGGTTAAGAGGCATTTAACCTCCTGTCCACTAATGCAGTATAAACCTCCATTTGTACAGAACTTAATATAGACCAGCCTTGGAGTACACACACAACAAGGGCAGGTTGACATAGAGTGTATTAACACTATATATAGCACAATATCACACACATACACACACACACACACACACACACACACACACAAAGATTGAGCTAAAGGGCTAGAATGTACAGACAGTACACAGGGTTTGGGTTACAGATGAACTGCAGCAGAAGAGCATGCTCATAGCTGTTTTCAGTCTAAACGTTTGAATCAGAGCTGTTTGGAATATCATGATCATATGAGCTTTCACATTGGAGCGCGAGTCAACTTTGGATGCGCGTTCAAGTTCAGTGCGTCCGATCGATACTTCATATGTATTCTTATAGTGGAGGTGACCCGGCACAGTGCGGTGCTGCAAGGAAAACCTCTGCAGTCAGTCCACGGTGCTGCTGACCCGCCTGTTTACTGGGCTCGAGCCTCCAAAATGCAATCTAACAGCCTTTAGTGAGTGTAGCATCACCACGCGTCGTATACAAAATAATGACAATAACCAATAATACTAAACAAGTACGATTACAGATAACCTACCAAGGGTCTTTATGCGCCGTTTGACCGGTGGTGGTCGTTACCTCTGCACGGCACGCGGCATCGAGGGTCCCCCCTCCCGCCACCACCTTGCTGTTTCCTCCTCTTTTTCAACAAAAGGTCTCCTTTACGCACAACGCGTTAAAGCCGAGCCGACTCTGCGGAGCTGTTGCGCCTTTGGTGCAGCCGAGCTCTCCGGGGTGACATTGGGAGGGAGGGAGGAGGAGAGGGAGGGAGCGGGGGTGTTCTCTAGCTCGCTCACGCGCGCGCGCGTGCTCCTGGCCGCGTCCCGCTGCTGAATAATGAATGGACGGACGGTGCAGGCCAGTCCTGGAGGGTTCTCTCGCGTTCTAGGGCAGATCAGAGACAGCACGCGCGGCCTCTCGCTCAGGTTACAGCTCCCCTATTCAGCTGTGCAATAATCTGCACCCCCTCCACCACAGGCACCACCCCCCCCCCCAGCCATCCTGCCTTTGTCCACAAACTAGCAAATAGGAACACGCACAGTGTTTGGGTCAATAGTGGCTGCTTGAAAACAGTCCCTGTTTTTTTCTTTTGGCTGGACAATGACAAATGCACACAAGCTGGCGGCGTCCAGAACAATTGTGCACGCCAAAAATTGCACGAGCACCCCTCTGGAAACAAAAGAAAGTTACAAAAACTCAATGGCATCTGAAGAATGTCTTTGCATAATGACATGCACAAAAGAGCCAGGACAGGTGTTTTATTGCTTCCAGGAATTGTTCACTTCACATACCTTTTTCTCATCCCCCCACCCCCAACATCCATAACCCACCCCACAACAAAGGTGGACAACTCTCTCATATTACATGACTGGGTCCCTCAAAATGATTAGGGAAAGGCAGGCAGTGAATGAACACCTTTGTTGTTTATCAAACTGATCTCGCTCTGAAAATATGAGAGAAAACCCATAAAGCCCTTCAGTGAAAACTCATCAAAGAATCAAAGACATGAGGGCCCGCAGTCATGCGAAGAATGCTGATGATTTTTTGGGGAATTTTAATCCCCTTGAAAGTCTTGTTCTTTTCTATGTTTACTATGTAATGTTGCTTTCTTAATGCTGAAATAGTACAATGTCGCACCACCACGCACAAATAATGACCTGGGATCTGAAAACAGGCTAAGCTTCTGCAGCACGTCACCAGCAATGGTGTTATTCAATGGTCAAACAGATTGTACACACACATGAGGGATGACGAGCTCACTAATCATCTGAACAGTGCAACGAAGTTATGAAGATTGTAGTCTAACGGGGTAGGAAGTAGGAGCAGGGAACACTGTCCAGACACAAACAAGCCATTAGAGTCCGGCTCCGTTGCTGGATGGATTTGGCAGATGTTCTTGTCGGAGCTACCTCCAAGGAAAAGCAAGCAACAAGAAATAGAACAGAACATCTTGATCAAGACTAACAGTTTTTACTTTCTACGTTCCAAAGAAATGTTCTTCGTTCACCTTCATGTACATTTATGGGAACACCTTGTTTTTGCACTGCTGTTAATTCTCTGGCACTGAGTCTTTCCTTCCAGCTGCTGTCAGATTCTTCAGTTGACATCTCACAGTGGACCACACACACGCAAGAAAACACACGCATCCACACATCAAGGACTGATAAGTGCAATACATCTCATGCAATATTTCTGGTGCGCCATTACTGTGTTTGATTTAATGTCTGCTACTACTAGTCATCTGAGGATATTCCAGTGTTTGTATACATGTATATATGTATATACAGTATACATATATATAGATATGCATACACACCAACTTTTTTATAGTGTATCATACTGTTGTGTTGTAAAGTTTTTATTTCTACTTGTGATGCTGCTTCTACTTCTTTTGTTCTGTCCAGTTCGCTGCTGTAACAAAGCAAATATCCCTCCTGTGTGACTAATACAGGGTTATCTCATTTTACCTTTCTGTTCTAGAATATGTATTAAAGAGGACTAGGATGCTAGAACAGCTTTTCTGGACAAGCTATCTGTTTCATGAACACAAAAAAAAGTTTCTTTGCTCATTTTACATTTCATACATTTTCCAAATGTACATTTCCCAGGCTCTGCAATGTCTTGACACAGGAATATAGCCTACGCTACATGCTGACAGCAGTGCAGGGATCATCCTACATACTCCAAAGTAGCACATATGTGCACACATCAGTGACAATGTAGGGTTTACAAAAGCCCTGCAAGCCCTGCGATTCCATCCCTGAACAACTTGTGACAGGCACAGCAATTCCCCAGTGAAGTCCACATAACTGATCTCAGATCACACAGGTGAGACGTAACAAAGTCAAGGAAAAACAATTCTGGCTAAACTGCTGAGCGTTCAAAGCTACAGCATGCAGCCTCAGTGGAAAAAAACTTGTATATCTGCATGAACAATCATATATGACTTGGATATGCAGAAGTAGAAGGTCTCTTTGATTTGAAGCTATTTTTAAACAGGAGTTTTAAGTAAACAATTTGCAATCCTCTGATACCAGTGAAACATCAGCTTTTTATTTTGGTTTTATTTTAAATACACCTTGAACATCAACACAAACTAGGGGATCTATGCTCTACCTATGGATCAATATTCATTGTTGCTGTTGTTTACAACGTAGACTTCAAAACGGAAATATAATACAGAGAAATGAAGAGAGCATTAAGAGGGATTGTCATTTGGCATTTATCATTGTTGCATAAACAATGATAAATGCCATTGTTGCATTGTTGTATTGGATTTTTGCCAAACTTCTTAAAAGCTTCACAAAAGTTGTTATGATGGGTGGAGCATGGATAGGACAGTTCTATCACTAGGAAATATATTCCATTAACACTGGCTTTGGTTGCCAAGCAACAATAATTCCACCAACAGCAAAATGACTTTAAGATCAGCTGATTGGTTCATTTCCTCTAATGTTGACTAAAGTTTACATTTCAAAGGAGCAGCGGTGGCTAAAGAACATGATTTTTTTTTAGATAATGAAATTAATAATGATATTTCCGATTTACTAAATACAGTTTATAACAGCTTTTATCCAGATTAATCCTGTGCTCATGGAGTCTTTGTAATCATTTGTGAGCCAACTGTTTATTATTTTTTGTGCATGTGAATCACCTGCTTCAAGCACTTTGCATAAACTCGCATTTGCTAGTGACAGATGGCACATTAAACAGATGTATGACCATTAGACTCACCGGCAAGCTGTGTGAGGGTCTGAGCGCAGCTCCGGGGAACAGGCCGTTCTCTGCTGTCAGCAACACGCAGCGAGCCTTCTCACCGCCTGCAACACAAAACCACACCGATCATGCTCGGATCATATAGAGCAGGGGTGAAAATCTCTGACCTCGCACTGATTCAGGTCAGCTACGATACCCTTTCTCTAAGAAACAGTTCAGCACATCTCACATTTCACCACACTTCCATTCAGTTATTTTATTAAGATTAAGATTTAAAACAAAAGTACTGGATACACAAAACGTAGGTAGGGGGGGTTGATCCATAAAACCTATTTCTGAATGAACATTCCTTTACATTTTGAATGCTATGAAAATTCATATTGTTTTTTTTACACCACTTTTATTCAGTGTATGGAAGAAAATAAATCATTGTAGACTCAGCAAGGGCCACTCAAAGCATTACTGTATACATTTTAATAATTGGATTCATAGCCAGATTCATAGTCCTCCATACATTCCAGGCTTGGTATACATTTTTTAATCTTATGAATGTCTTTAACGCGAAGACTATTATTCAGTATGTGCTGCAAATTATACAGTATACATTATGAAACTAATATTATCCTTAGTAGTCAATAGAGTAAGGCACTGAATATTGGTCCTGCTAAGAGGTCCAAAAACAAAAAGGGCTGTAGACAATAGCAAGTTGGGTCATGGCTGAGCAAGATCTTATTCACTGAGTTATTGCGTTGTTAGTGTTAGTAAGTTAGTGGATGGGATGCAATGTTATTTCACCTCAACAAACGATTTTGGTAATAAGTCACCCATCTGTGAACACAAACTGAAATTTCTTCATACTCCCCTCATTGTTCTGCTTACTTTAGTCAATAGTTTCTTTTCTCTCCCACAGAATTTTGTGAGTGCATTATGGACAGGGGAGGTGGATATAAGTGGGACGGGTCGATATAAGGGCGAGTAGGCCTCCCTCTCTTTAAAAGAAAAACAAAAGGATCAAAA
>JBBPDB010000036.1:3206144-3228644 GCA_037974465.1 Brachypetersius altus | reverse complement strand
GCTCATGTGATCCTGGAGATCAGCCTTTCTGCAGACTTCAGCTCTAACTCAAATCAACCTCACCTGATCCATCTAATGATTGCCTTCAGAAAATGCTGATTGGCTGAGGTGTTGGGTTGGAGGTGAATGCTGCAGGAGGGTAGATCTCCAGGAGATCAGGAGGTCACTGTCTTGGACCAGTTTGAATAAGGTGTGTGGGCTTTTTACACATCATATTAAACAGAATTGTTGCAAATTATGTATTGTGGTATATGTGCATTGCATGTGAATTAGTATATGATATTTTTCTTCCATTGAAAATGAATCCGGATGGACATTGGATTATTTGGCCCTGGTCCAAATCAAATCAGCTCTCTATGAGAATGGAACGTGTCCATGTTAGTGAATCCATTCACATCAGTCTATTAGAGACCACATAGACCACAGCACTAGCACTAATGCCTAATAATTTTGTACTAACCATAAATGAGAGTAGATGACTTCAACCATTTTCTGTTATTTAGTAGGCAGTATGGAAAGGCTTGTGGAAGTGAGCATAGGTTGGGATGGGGCATGCAGTCTGGGGTGGTGCGCTAGTGTCAGGCAAAGGAGAGAGCAGAGGAGGCCTGGGTGAAGTTAGTGTTGCTGCAGAGGGTGAGAGGGATGCTACTGACCCAGAATGAATAGAGAGTGCTAGTACAGTAGTGACCTGATGGAGCAGTGAGTTAGAGAAAGAACCATAGCACAGACTCAGGACGGGGAGGCACAGTGAAAAAAATGCTGTTTATTGGACTAGGTTTACCATACAAAGAGGGGGAAAAAGCGACTGTTACAGCATCGTAGCCGACAGTCCGCACTGAAGAAAGGGTGTGTTAGAGAGCAATGTGGAGAGATAGATACACAGAGCGATTACAGTAGATCTTTTTAAAAAAAAAAAAAGAAAGAAAAGGAGAAATGCAACAGTTAAAAAATAAATACACTTCAGGTTTACAAAAATACAGCAGAACTCTCAATTAAAAAGCACAGCGGTATCTCATGGCAAGCTGGATATGTCCCATTGAGCTCAGACAGGAGCCACACCACAAACACTGAGGTTCCACGGCCTCATGGGTTCCTTTTGGCAGTACAATGCAGAGAAACTGGGTGCTAGACGACACTGGCCAGCGTCTCACCAAGGGTGTGCTGGGGGCTTCCACAAGTACTCTGCATTTTCTTTAAATAGTTACACTTGTACACACTCAGATAGTTATAACGGGCTTCCTGAAACCCCTTCAGCTGCTCTAAGATGGTTGAGAGGGCATTATTTGCCTGCTCTGATGATCTTACAACTAGAGAGTTTAAGGGAAACTCCTGACTCACATTGCAGGAAATTATATCTTAGCAAGTAAATTCACTTTCAATGTAAATATTGTACCTAATATTTCTCGGAGCAGTTTTCCAGACATAGATTAAGCCTAAGTCTAGACTAAAGAGAATTTCCATAGCTCATTCACCATAGGCACTGCAATTTAGTCCAAGACCAGCCTTAAACTATGACATTGTGAGACTGAAAATAAAGATTTTATGGTAGTATTTAATTTGTTTCCAATATTAATTGATATTTATCTAATTGTACCAAGTAAAACACCTTGACGGTAATTTTACATATTTCTAACAGTACTTGTTGAGAAGAAAATCAAATACCAAGGCAATAGAAATAGGTACTGAATAGTATTTAATACGTGGTTACACTATATTTGGAAGACTACTTTCATAAGGGCTTCTTAACACATGCATAGACATTAAAAACATTTAAAAATGAATATAGTGATGAACATAGATTAGGTTTTATGAAAAAAAGACTCTGTACTGACAGAAAGGGCCTTAGTGGTAACCATAAGTGGTAACTAAGATTCTTACAACAGGCTCATGGTGAGAAATATTAACACATTGCCAACATTTAAGTGCTTTCACTTGCAAGGATATGTGTACAAATTACTTTGCTCATTCAGGGCCATATTAAAGAAATTTATTGCAGTAGTTTTCCAGTCTGAAATTTCTGAAACATAAACTTTTATTTATTTGTCATCACTGAATGTTCACAGCAGAATCTAAAACATGGCACTACTTGTAGCTGCAACATGGAGAATTTTTACATGGAAGTGTTAATGCGTCAGATTTGCTATCTATTACCTAAATGACAGGCTAACGATTGTTACATTTGGCAGTGCCTCTCCTCAAAGACGGATAGAGATAATTATATATATTTATATGTCAGATATTATAATGACCTTCCACATATTTGTATTTACATAGATTGTATTGTATTCAAATTAAGCAGTTATAAGAATTTGGATTTTCAGCTTTTCCATTTTCCTTCCATTTTGCATAACAGTGTGATCTATACATTTACTAACAGTTCTAGAATAGTATTATGAATCATAACTTTTTACAGCTTTTGGGGTAACCTGATCTAATAGTAGCTGTAATATGAACATACAGATCCATTTGAATATAATACCCAAAGTGTATAAAATGTCAACCAAGAATAAAAACACTTGCATAATCCCAAAGGACTTCTTTGGGGCCTTTTTTTCTGCTGATAAAAGAGACATTGTCAAATTGTGCTTAAGTCTCCCTAAAATTAGACCATATATGGAACCTATCATGTACCGTGTACAGTGGCTCACACTCATAATATTAAACCACTGATAAAATGCAACCGAGAAAGAGCATTTCATTTTCTACAGGACAGCTGAAATTGGTGCTCAGTCAGTAGCTCCTTGTTTGAGCACCGTCTTCTTTGTGCGATATGAAGCAATATGGCACTAAATGTTTGCGTTTTCCAGTGACAGAGGAGAGACAGTGATGACAGACATGACAAAGCAGTCAAGATTAGTAAATAAATTAGAAATAAATAGGATGTGTCCCTAAGAGTCCACACCAAGAAGTCTATATGGCATTTAGGTGTGCATTATAAATACAAACAATGTATATATACTGTATTAAAACCACATCTGGATTTCAACCTCAATAGAAATACACGTTGGCACTCATTTAGAGTAAAAATGAATCTACACTTTTGATCTATAGGCATATTGTGTTTACAACCAAGTATCCTCACTCCACAAAGATAAGTTTTCTCGTTTTATGATATTTCCAGTCTTTATGGGTCAATTTGCTGGGCTGAAATACAGTACAACTTCCAAAAATTGAAGGGTGTTGGGAAAAAAGTGCTAGAC
Organism: Brachypetersius altus; assembly: GCA_037974465.1. Taxonomy (NCBI): domain Eukaryota; kingdom Metazoa; phylum Chordata; class Actinopteri; order Characiformes; family Alestidae; genus Brachypetersius; species Brachypetersius altus. The sequence goes on along the minus strand of JBBPDB010000036.1, from coordinate 3,225,444 downwards.
ACTGTCAGCCTGTTTTTTGAAATACCCTGCATTTGTTTATATGCCTTAGATTTGCTGGTGAGAGCTTGGGAGCATTCTTTGAGTTTGATGGTCAGAATTCTGTGGATTGGTGAGGCTGATATACAGTATAATCTCAAGTATTTGCAAATGTGCAACAAATACTAGTTGCTTATGGCATCTCCTTTTATGTTCAAGTGCCAGAAAGGTCCCATAAAACTCAGCACCAAATTTTGTTTGTAAACTAAGAAAACACTACACCATGGCTTTAGATTTCTCTCAATGTATTTGAGGAAATGGCAGTACCTAGCACTTTAGCTTAAATCCAAAGATTCCATTCATTTTAAGCATAGATCTGTTTGAAAAAAGCGAGAAATCTGCTACCAAATGAGCAGAAACATTTGATGGGTTATGGCTGAAGATTAGAAGATTCCAATGGCAGTTCAGCATAACTTGTTTTGAGACTTCTTTTGAACTGATCAGTTTAAATGTTCAGTGACTTTTTTCTTTTATCCCCTCCAAGCAAAAACAATGGCACAAATAAACCCTATCCTAACAAACCATGGCAATACAGAGGCACAAATAGGCAGCCGTACTCCTGCAAGATCTGTCCAAATCATGACAGCTATTCGGCTGTCCTCATTCAGACAGTCTAACCTGCCTGTGTAAACAGAGGAGAATGAAAGACAAGCTGAGGAAATAATGGTTGTTATGAAGTGTGAATGCTTCAGTAAGGCCACTGAACAACGTGAGAGCTGGCGAATGGCATAATACCATATGATACGTGTGGATTGTTTTCACATTTGAACCACCATACGATCCACCATAAAACTATGCTACACTGTTGTATAAAGGTCTATGAAAGTATCAAATGTAGACTCTTTTGGGGGTGCCAAGAATTAAGACTGTCTTTTTATGTTATTTTTATTTTCACAGATATACTGTACAAACACCTGGATTACTTCTTTGTTTGTTCACTATGCTCCTTATAATGGATCACCGTCCTTTCATGTAAGTTTCATGTTTCCCCCCCAAAACATTGTTTGACATATGCTATGCTAAGGACTACCCCCCTTTCCTCCAACCACACTCCCTCAATGTCCTGCCCTGGGTCCTGAGAACCTGACAGCAAGAGAGTGAGCCATTCTGTGGAAAATAGGTCAGAGAAGACAGAGAAGAGAGAATGTGCTTTTCTCACATCATAGTGGTGTTGGAGATGCTGTTAGTAACAAGGTGAAAGGCTGTTTTTTTTTTTTGTTTGTTTGGAAAGGGAGGCAGAGGCTTGGTGAATGTGTTCCAAGGAAAAAGAAGTCGGAGAAGAAAAGAAGGTCACATGACAGTACAGCACTGGCAGCGTTTTTTCTTTTCAGTACCTGCGGGCGGCGGCTCCTTGGCCGAGCTTTCGTCCTTGCCCTCGGAGGACAGTTCGGTGGCTTCGGACGGGGGCCGTCCTGAGACCAGGTCGGCAGCGTTGCCATCGATTGTGGAGACATCGGTGACGGTTTTCTCCCGCAGCGACTTCTCATCGTCCTCGTCAATGAGCACGATCTCGGCCTTGATGGTGCCATCGAAGCCCAGCAGCTTCTTGCTCTCCTCCTCGTCCTCCACATTGTGGTAGCCCATGAAGATCATGGTGACTGGCTTCTCAGCTGTGGCCTCTGGTGGCTCAGTCACTTCACCGTCGTAGCTTTGTCGGACCTGGCCAGTGGCCTGTGGCTTGCCCTCCTGTCCACGGACCATCTCCAGTTTGGTATCCTTGTGCAGGGTCTGCTGCCTGAAGCCTTGCTGTGCTTCTGCAGCCTCTGGAACAGCGGGTGTCACGGTGACTCGGGCCCCGTCGGGCTTCTGGTGGCTCTGACCCACACGTCCCATCAGTTCCTCAACCTCGTCCGAGCTCCAGGGGTGCACACCATTTTCCAGGGTGGTGGAAGCCCCAGAGCGCACCTCGTAGATCACCTTCCGGCCATCATCGTAGACCTTAACTCCCCGCTGGTGGGCCTCCTCGGGACTGACTGGGGAGGCAGACAGGATTTTGGTGTCGCCCGTCTTCAGGTCCTTTTCAACGCTGATCTCCATGGCGTATAACGCTTCAGACAAAGGGAAGAGTGCAGAGGCGTGTGGGTTAACGAACACTTAGTGTGATTTGTCATGCACTACAGTGCGGCAAGCTGTTAATTAATAAATACAGTGATAATATTTCCATGCACTGCACCTTTATAAATGTCTTTTCTATCGAAAAGAATCAATAAGATAAATCAGACTCACCATTTTTACTGCTTTTAAGCCAGCCGATAAAATTATCAACACTGTAAACGCTGCACACCACACCTAACTTGCACCATTATTCATTTTACTAACATGCTGAAAAGATTGCACTATAGGCTTAATGTTCCATTATTAAAAAGCCAATATAATGGAAAACAGTATCTTCCATGCTTTAATGTGGCATGTACACACTGGACTACAGTAGTTTATCCCTGCATATTTACGCTGAAGTTATGAGAAGTGTTTCATTCCAGACTGAATGATGCATATGAACAGGCTGCCAATCAGCACAGAGATCATTAGCATATATCTGTTTTTAAAGCATAGTAACCAAAACAGACTGTTTTAGTGAAATGCATATAAAATGTTAGTAAATAGTCAGGTAATGTTTTTGGTAGATAAACAAATTTAACCTAAAAATAAGTCACATGAAAAATGTAGGATATGGACCCTTTAGTGTATATTGAGTAATGTTTATGATGTTTTTTTATAACTATGATGGAAGTTATATGTATGTTATGAAAGAGAGGAAGCACAGGACATAACCGGTTAATACGCTGAACAAAAGCATTGCTAGGAACAATGAAATGCAAGGAATGTGAAACAGGATAAGAAGATATGTGTACAGAAGCATACTTAATATGTCTGTTATTATAAAGAAAATTTGGTGTGATTAAACACTCAGATTAGCATTTTTAAAAAGCTTACCAGAAGATTATTACCAGACCTAAGATGAATCGTCCTCTTTAAATTTAGTTATTGTCTTGATAACTATCTTTTTGAAAAACTTTGAAAAAGGGGCAGATTTCTGAACAATCTAGAGTAAAAAACAAATAAATAAACAAATACCGAAAGCCCTTAAGGCAAAAACAGGAAAGTCTCCAAACTCCTTTGCAACAATCACCTCCATATACCTAGTTTACCAGTTATTTTATCTACTTTTTTTGGTGTTATCTTTTTTTTTAATTATTACATGTTTGCCCAAGTCTTTAATCTAGTCTAACGTTTTGATTTCCGACAGCCTGCTGCATTTGTGTTTATCTTTAGCTCTCCCAGGTGTCATGTTGATTCGCTGTCACTCCATCTGTAATCCTCATTACTGTGCCAAGTATTGGCCTGGGCCCAAACCTGGCACCACCCCTGCCCCTCCCACCCCCCTTGCCAAGCACCTACCAGATTTCCTTGGGAGCAGGCAGTCCCCCGAAGCTATGGTCGGAGTTTGGGAGTTCAGCTTTGGGAGCTCTGGGATGCGGGAACAGATGTAATTCACTGCATCTGTCGGGCAGACAGGAGAAGAGGACGTAAAACTTGATCCCTGTGGTCCGAAACACAGACCCCCCCACCCCCACGCCCCACTCCCCAATGTGCCCCTCCCCTCCCAACCCCCTTCTGGTATACTGAGTATATCTATCTCTTTCTTTCTGTCTCTGAAGCAGCTCGTTGCTTAGACAGCAAAAGCAGAGTGAGTGTATTAGGGTGAAACAATAGTGGCGCTGGGTTGGAGGGATTCCCTATGAATAGGTGGATCATTGTAAACAAAATGCAGAGTCATTGCCCTGTGTGTGCAGTTCAATAGTCTAGCTGAGGCAAGAGGGAAATGGGCCAAGGGGCTAATGTGTGCAAGAGGGACCCCAGGGCCTCACAGAGGGGATATGGGGCATTTAGCATGTGTGCTGTGGGTTTTTATACCATTGCACCAACCACTAGTAGGTACTTCAATGGCGTCTCACAGGCACACGTGTCATTGACAATGTAACAAGAAAGCTCTTGAACTTGGATTGAAATGTGCTTTTGTTAGTATAGAGTAGAATTAGTGTAAAAAATATTCACACAATTATCTCCATTATTTCAAATATAGATCATTGTAAGACATGACTTTGTGGCCACTGTACGCTTCTACTTCAAACTGTGTCTGTTTATTGAATAATCTCAGATTTACTAATGTAGTTTCCGACCGTGGATAGCATATTACCTATAACATGTCTAAAAAATGGACAATATATAGGCAAAATGCAGCTTTTAAGATAGCTGCCACTGTTTTTAACTACATAAAGTGCTTAAAAGTACAGTAATCCCCCACTTACGTTCCAATAGCACCCGCTTATAGTGAAAAAACGTATTGCTGTGTTTTGGTTTAAAAAATGCCTAAAAATGACTATTTTTACAGTGTAAACTTTAATTTCATGTTAAACTCTGTTTAATGCATTACCCTTAAAGAAAAAGTAAAGATGAATAAATAATCAGAATCAGAAAAGCATTAGCAGTGTGCGGCAAGTGACAATAAACACAAAATAAACGTTTAAATAACTCTCTCTACCCACATGTTTAGACAGGGCACAGCTTACTAATACTAAATAAACTGAGATAACTGTTGAAAATTGGGGGCGGGGGGGCGGGGCGTTTAAAACACTAAAATCCGAGGACAAGACACGGAGCAGTCAGGCCACATGCTGCAGCAGGCTTCTTATTCTTATTCTTTTTGTGGCAATCGACAACTTTTCAGTGTATTACCACCACAGCTGGACTGGTACAGTTCAGTTCTCAGAAAAATTTGCATTAGACTGAATCCGCAAATGCTGTTCCACGTATAACTGAGGGGAAACTGTATATCATACAGTGTCAAACCACATAAACAAGCCTAAAAAAACGTGATGACTTAGGTATATAGTTTGCATAATGGTAACAAAAACAAAGCTTATTCCCCTATGCTTAGCACTGGGATATAACTGCACATTTAAATCACACACTTGTTAATGAAATAGATTAGCTAATGTGGTTTCTGAAAATATATGACATACTCTCATCTACAAAAATGGACAAATGCAGAATGCAGATGGCAGCTTCTAATGTTTTTAGCCAAGCATGGAATATATCCATGCTAATGGATAAACAGTACGTCATACGGTGCCGGAAACCACACAAGCAAGTCTATTTCAGATTATGTAACAAGATCCAGTTTGAGGCATGTATATGATTTTAAGCTACTGTTTGCAGCTTTAAGATACAGAAAGCTGATCAGTATATGCAAAATAGGATTTGTGATTAGCAGCAGCCTCTTAGCTCCAGTGTAAAACTGAAGGAGGAAACTTAAGACACCAAATATGTCTTGGCTGTTTGATCACTCTTGGACTTCAGAATTGTAATTTTAACAAAAACAAGATGGAGTATTGGACCCATACCTCCGTCTTGGTTCTGCAGACTCTGTGAACAGAAAAAAGAAAGATAGTGTTTTCACTTATGAAATCAGACAGAGGGCAAGTTTATACAAAGCAAACTTTGTGGTTTGGAACTTCGATCATGGTGTGGATGAAAATGGAAAACTAGTTCTGTGCTGGCCTAAACTAAATAAAACTTGCCACATTTTTTCTCTCTGACCTTTTGGTTTCACATGATGCTGCATCTCAGTGTTCCTCACACCCACCAGCATGCTACGCTTAGAACGCTGCATGTGTGCGTGTGTAAGTGTGTGCGTGTGTGCTCTCACTGTAATGAAGGACAGTTAGCACATCTTACTTTCTGTAGGTCTTCAATCGAGCGCTCTGTTTCCCGCAGTCTCTCTCTGAGAACTTGCTCTTTGGCGGATATTTGTAACTCCTCGTTCTCCAGCTGAATGATCTCTGATTCCAATCTGCAGGGCATAAAAAACACAAACACTTTAGATATGTGTATATATAACATCTGTTAACGACAGTATGATAATATTACCAATTTTGTGCATGCTAATAACAGTAACTAAATGGCAAAAATAGCAAAAATTAGCATAACAAAAGCAGTAAATTGCTGCATATTCCTCAATATGGACTGTATGAACTGGGAAGCAAAATGTTTCATATATTAAGTGTTTATATACTACATCAAACACTTTTATATAAAAAAAAGTAAGAAAACATTCAGTTGTGCATAATACGTGCTCTTTAAATACTACTACCAACACTACTATTACTACTTACGATAATAGAAAAGTTCTTTAGCTTATTTTTCAGACTGCTTTAAAACTAACTAATCATAAAAAAGCTATCTTTCAAAGAAGAATCAAATACAAATCACAATAGACATTACAAAAGATGTAAGACAAGATAAAGAAACAGACAGTGAAATATGAAAAGATGGCACATGGACTCAGAAATGATCATTCATTAGGTTTAAATGCATCAGACATTTTTAATTTGGGTGTTATTGCTGAATTTAAAGCAATTTGTGGTAAAAGACAAGAGTCTTGTGTAATCGTAAAGAAAATGAGAAAGAGAGATCTAAACCTTGGGGGCAGTGACAATGAATATTAAAGTCTGTGTCTGCTTGGGCTGTATAAACACACAAACTCATACCATTACCACTCACAGATAATGTGCAAAAACTGCTGTAGTTTTCCACCAATTCCAGGACATTGTGCAGTAGTCTCAACGTTGTCTACAGTGTTTGTCTAAGTGCTCACCTAAATAAGCGTAATACTTTTATAATTCTTGACTTGTTAATTGTGTGTCATTGTTGTCTGTCTGCAATTTTATGTTCTATGTCTGATGTTTATTGACCATACTATGTTCATTGTCTGTACTGGTTTGCACTGTTAAGTAGCCCCTACAATTTTGTTAGTAGCATCCTGCTTCAGTACGACAACAATAAAGGCATTTCTTATCTATCTCTTATCTTATTTTATCTTATAATTGTTATAATTTTCTAGACTGATGCATTATATGCTGCACTTCTACCAGCCGGTGAGATCTGTCATCAGAGCATTCAGTTTCAGCAAGCTCTAATGTGCATAATAAGAGGCCCAGTAGTTCTGTAAATAACACTCCTTAAAGAAGGACACTCTGCCTGCTTACAGAATGAGATTTTAAACCTCAGGGATTCAAAGGATGGATCACAGACTTGTCTTGTTAGTGTGATTGCCATTCAGAGAGCATCCACAGTCTCTGTCTCAGCTCCAGCTGTGGACAGAATTCAGCAGCAAAGGCTGAGAATGCTGATGTTGTGTGCATGTTTTTAACTGTCCATAGAGATGCATTTATAAGAAATATGAAGCCAAATGGTTCTAGATGTGTGGGACTAGCACAACTCACTCTCAAGTTCATAAACGTTTAACTTAAGCATCGTTTTATGGCTTTCTGCTTGTTCATAACTAGGCCCTCCTGCTTACATTGCGTACTAAAGGAGAAAACTGCAGTTGTGCTCAAGGTGAAGACATACACTACAAGCATACTAAATACTGAGGCTTACTCAGATGAGCACTGTGCTTTGGGACTCATAATCAGACAGCTTCTCTCCCAGCTTCTCTTTCTGTCAGACCGATTTGCGCAGTATCAATTAGCTTAATGTATGTTCTGCATTACCTAATGTAGGTTTGGGTAAGTTAACTTCCAAATAAAACTGAAAGGTCTACAGTTGAAATGAAAATGAGCCATTTGTCACACGTGAATGCACCTCAGCATAGTGTGAAATTTGCCTTTTAATCCTTACATCCAAGTGAAGCAGTGGGTAGCCAGCGACACGGCACCCAGGGATCAAAATGTGGGTATGGTAACTTGCTCAAGAGTGCCTCAGTGATGCCACTGGCAGTGCTGGGTCTCCACAATCTGCCTTAACCATCAGATGCTACTAACTGATTGCAGTTGGGATTGAACCAGCACCATTTTGACTCTCTTGACTCAACACACTGCCCTTTACCGCTCAGCCATTGAGCAGAAAGTGAGGTGCATTTTGATATTTAAGTTTCTATAAATGAATGAAAATGTACCTCAGGGAAGAAAAACATGGTATGAAAAGAGGGATTTCTTTCCAAAAATATAAAGCTGCTGCCTTCCTTTTAGCACCGACAATAGGTAAATAAATATTCAGCTATACAGAAAGGGCAAACAGAAGTGTTCGCGTCCGATAAATAGCAGAGGCTATGACAACTTTTCAACTTAAATAACTAGCTGTTAGCCTACATAGCGATAACATCATACTGCCTCTGACTGCTCAATGCCATGCTAAGACATTTGTGCCTCATAGTAAGAGAGTGTAAAAGATTATGCATAATATAAAACGGCCACATTTTACAGTCCTGCTCAAGCATAAAAATGCTTTTTTGCTAAATTGGTTGGTTGTCTATTTTCTGTCTTCTCATAATGAAATATAACAAATACTCAAACAGTGATATAGTATTCCAGTACTGGCATTTAACTGAGTACTCACATTATCTTCCATCCTATCTTTGTCAGTCATAAAGTGTTCAATAATATCTTGAGGAGCAAAATATCCCATTAGTTAAGCTGGCAAACCATAGTCAACAATGACGACATCAAACAGAATTTCTGAATGTTAGAGACAGTCCTGCCTGTTATACTGCAAGTCTTTCTCAATGAAAAGAGCTACAGAAACTCATGCCACTCAGTGAGTCAAGTTTGCTGCACAGAAGGTCATATGGACAGTGCCAGCATGAATGAGATCCATTCCCTTTAAAAGGCACTTGTATGCATGCATTCTTTCTTTTTCCCACAGGAGCAACATCTCGCTCATTCTGAATGCTGGCAGCCAATGAGGAAGGCAGCGGCCTAGGAACCCACTCTGCCTCCACCCAAGTGAATTTCCTGCTATTGTTTCCATCACTGAGGTTACAGGCTCCACAATAACAAAGGCCAAGGAGCCTTCCCACGATTCCCAACAATCCACCTCCAAAACCAGCACCCGATGTCTAAGAATACACAGATAACAGATTACCACAAATGGCTCAAGATGTGACATTGTCACAGCTGCTTGACTTTGATCGGGGCTCAGATATAGAATGAGGGCTAAAAACACCACAAACCATAAGATCCATCTTGTCCTGGGAGCTTTTGCTTGTGAAAGGGGTGCTTAAGAGCAATGGCTTGTCCATTTATGCCATTTTGCTACTATGTCAGCTGCAGTTTAAAAGCCATGTTTGGTGTCTGAACTCTGGTGAACTAGGCTGGGAGGCTGCAGTATTGCTATGTAATATCAAATCGACTTGCCTATATGGCATACACTTCTCTATGAAAATTGACAAAATTTTGGCTTCAGGGTTTTTTCGCTACTGTTTTTGGATACGTGATGTACTTCTGTTCATTTTTATAGCACGTAGTTTGCCATCTGGGACCAGAAAATACGTAAGCAAGTGTCTTTGAGATCATTTGAAAACTAACCATGGTTTAGGTTGAGTGTGTGATATTTTAGGCGTGGAAGCCCACCAGCGACAAGCCAGCGACAAGTCACACTGGCTGGTTGCAGAGTAGGAGAAAACCCAATGTTTGCAGGCCTGTGTGGAAAAACACACTGTACAGCATTTATGCCCAAATTTTACAGCTACCTCACGATTAAAGATAAAGCATTTATATTTACAGATGATGAATAACTCAAACTTGTTGAAATTGATATCAGAAAAGATAACATCAGACTCATCAGTTACTACATTAAATTACTGTATACTGCCCTACAAAGCCAAACTGCAGTAACTACGGCAAAGCTGTAACTGAGATAAATGGCTTTAAAGTTTTAGTTTTAATGTGGATTTTGTAGTTACTGCAATTTTGACACCATCATTTCTCTGAAACAGGACAATTTTGAACCAGGATATTTTCTCACAAGACAAAGGAGATGTCCTAAACCCCATTTGTAGTTTAAAGACAATTTTGAAATATGTAGTAACTGAACTTTGGCTTTGTAGGGCAGTATAGTAAACTAGCATCATTGTACATGCTAGAAGGGTGAAACCACCTTGTATTGAATGTTGCCTAACCTGGAGCTCCCCTAAGTGTGGCCCACAGGGAGAAGTTGGCCAGTGTGGATGTTTGATATTGCCCACCAGACACCCCACCCCCTCGCCCAGTGAGAATTTTTGTACTGGCTATAAATTATTATACTTTTTCTTCTAAAAGTTTCAGTAACAAAATGTTGTGTAACGATATTGAGTATGTAAAAAATGGATCTCCACCCAATACAAACACTGCAATTTGTCTCCCCAAAACAAAGCTCTGGGCTAGAGACTCATTTCTTGTAAATGTTCCTTACTTACATACTTAAATCCAGTTCTGATTCTGTCTGTCCACCATTTACAACAAAAGCAGAAAGAAGCCTTTTATGGTCCTAACATGCTCAGTAAATGACCACATTGCCTGTTACATTCTTAATTCTTTTACAGAAAGAAGACACATAGTTTTTCCACTTCAGGGATTACATCACTCACAGGACACACCTTGGTAGTGGCTCAATAGTAGGTTTGGCTAGACAAGCCAAAGAGGAAATGTCTCACCCTTACAGTTCTTCCCCCACCCAGATGAAAGGGAAGGTATTTACACAGCAAGCCCTTGAATCTGTTATTATGTGAAACAGTACTAGAGGAGCAGAAGCGCGTTAACGCCCTCTAGTGGTGGAACAGTGCAGATGAACCGACATCGCCAGCATTTGACCTTTGTTGAGTTTGGTAACTTCAGGATCTGCATTCTCTTTACTCTCTTCAGGATGTTTCTTAATACTTTTTATGATATTTAAGCTGGGAGAAATAATGTTGTAAGAACAATCTTTTGATTAGTGCGAAACATATTGCACCACAGATAATAACGAACTTTGTTACAGTTTCTTTGGCAAGATTAATATAACCTTACACCAGCTGAGCGTACTTAGTCCTGATGGCACTGACAGCTTGCAGAGCCGGAGGCACAAAGGGAGCTGCTGAACCCCTGATTTACAACTGGCGGAAAATAAACGAGACGCAAAGAAATTGCTCAATCAGCACGTTGTATACCTCCCTCCCTGACAGTAAATGGGACACATTGATTCTTTCAGAGCCTCTGTAAGGTCTGATTGTGCATCTGTGAAGGCTGGGATTGTGTTGGTTAGGGCAACGGAGGCCCAACACATGCTGTATATTATCTTTAATAACTGCTAAATCAGCACTTCCTATATGCACAGCGTGCTCCGTGTACAGTGCTGTGAAGGCCTGGTGTCACGCTGGAGACAAACACCATGCTGCATATATTAGCTACAATAATGTACTGTCCTGATCATTTTTACTTACCCTACTGGCCACTTTCGCTATAGTTATGTATTAAACTAAATTTAGTTACTAATCTAATTTAGATACTAATCTAATGCTTATTACATTTATTAAAACAATTTTACAATTACAATTTTATCATCCCACAGTTATCAGGCCCCTGCACTTTCAACCTGGAATGTCCTTTGAGTTTGTGTGTATATTATGATTTTGCAGAAAGATATTCTTTACATTTTCACTAGATTTGTGTGATTGTTCTAATGCAGTTAATCGTGTAACTGTAATTTGCAAAAAGCACAGTTAAATGCAACAAAGTGTCAAACTCTAATACCAATTAATAATTTTAATGTTAATGAAGATTAGAAATTAGCTAAATAGTAAAAACACTGGCCATGTGGAACTTTTGCACAGTTTCTATAAGGGCAATATTTGAAATCTCTGTTGATGCTGAGTATCAGGAGGTTGAACAATGTACAAAGTTTGCGCTTGAAAACATAACATCCTGCTTGCTAAAGAGTGTCCAACAAAATAAAAAGCTGAAAGGAAAGTCTCTGCTAATGACAACGCCATCTGTAGCCACAGCTTTTGTGAGCCACATGCAAAGTATAACCATAAATAATGAAATTCCTTGCCTTGGATGATCAGCCTTTTTTATTGTTGAGGATACTGGATATAAAGTAAAGTGACCCCTTATACTCACATGTGAACACCGCACCGCACACTGTGTGATTAATGTGAAATTCTTTCTCGGCATTGAACCCATTCACCAATTGGGCTGTCACCACCAGGGTCGACCCTGGGGGCAGTGTTTGGGGAACAGTACTTTTCTCAAAGGTACCTCGGTGGGGTCACAAATAGTCCTGGGATTCAAACCCACTATCTTCTTATTGCATGGGTCCTTTTGAAAGGATACATTTTAGTAGAGACAAAAATATTTTTACTAAAGAAGTAAAAATTACTACCTTCTTTCAAAAGCAAAAAGGCAAACAAGAAAAAATATTTTTGCTTTTAGTTTTTTAATTTTTTCATGGTCATTTCTGTGAATCAGTAAATTATATAATTGCTCTTGAATAGCATAGCAAAACAAAGAGCATGTGTCTAATGGTTATCATGTGTGGAAAACGTGTTTTCTGGTTTCTCTTGCCCTGTTTGTCCACTGGGGGCTCTCTCATTGGAAAACATGCTGTCCTAGCTGAAGAAAGGCTTCTCTGAAGTGGCAATGAGAACCCCCATTTGTTCCATGTGCTCCTGCCACTTGGTCATGAGTTCATATCCTACAGTGGGCGTTGCTTACCCCTTTGACGCTCGTGCCCTTTGATCAGAATGCCCCTTTATTTTTCCACAGTGGACAAGAGAGCAAAAGGTCATCGTCTGTTGAACTCATCAGGCTGTGGATGGTCCATGATCTCACGCAGCCTCCAATCCCTCTCTTGCTTCCTGATCCACTTCTTCCACTTCCTGTCTGCTGTGACATTTGCTTCAGTTGGCTCTGATAGCGAGAGTAGGCACTGGGAATGGCCTCCCCCACATTATGTCATCATCTGGACTATTCAGGGGACTGAGAGAAAGCCTCTTGGCTAATTTTATGTATAAATTATCTGAATCAAGGGTTAAACTAGGCCAGAATGTTCGGAATTGACACAGATTAAAGTTCTAATACTTATATTCATAAGTGGCAGTAATAAGGAGTCCCCCCTCTTTGCCTCAGTAACCCCCTTTCCTCTCCAGAGAAGGGCTTACACTAGGTACTGGAACATTGCTATGAGATAACATTTGATTGCATTCAGCTGCAAGAGCATTAGTGAGGTCATGCACTGATAACGGATTATTAGTTATGGATCATTAACTCAATCAAAGATATTTGATTGAGCTCCATCATTTCAGAGAATGTACTTACACTGCTGTACAGCACAAAAAGTCAGTACACCCCTCTTGCCAGTGCCTAGAATCGAGCACAGTGATCATAGACATGTGGGGTTGCTCCAGAACATCTCATTCTACTGGCAATGCTTTTCTATGGAGATTATAACAAGATCTTCTCACTGTCAAAAGTACCCAGATCACCACAATTCCAGATTGACTCTTGATTAGTGAGAGCAGTGACCTCTATTCCAGTTCCAGGCAGAAACTGGCCTGAGCAAACAGTAGCTGTCACTAGCCCTGTGTTTCACCCACAGAGCATTAACCGCAGGGACACAAGCAGCACTACTAGCCTCCTACGGCAGTGCAGAGACAGGCACATTTCTCAATGTCTGCTATCAAAAAAACAGCTTTAGGGATTATTTCCAGGACTTTCATTTAACAGGAGAGGCAGAAATTAATTATTGGCAGAAAGGCTCAAATAATCCTGCAAGCTGTCAAATGCAGGCTAAGTTTCTTAGCACACAAGATGGGGCAATTTGAAAAAGATGACTGGATGAGATTAAGGGCTCAATGACCCCCAAAAATAAACTCCTTGTCAATGTGTGTATGTGTGTCTGTGTGTGTTTATATGTGTATGTGTTTTATTGTCATCCCACTGAATAAATCTGAACCTCCCTGTGCTCATAACCACAACACAAACATGTTGGAAGGTTTTTAAGCTGGGTGTAATTCAAAACAAACAAACCAACACAAAACAATCTAAAAAAAACCAAATTCCACATTCATTACACAACTGTGACTTTTTACTGTTACCCAACAACTTCAAAACACAGCAAAAGTAATTTACGGTCTACAAAAAACTAACTCAAACCACATGTACACGAGACACTGACGCAGTTTCTCTACAGCCCTGAAATGATGTTTACTGTAATGGATTTTTAAACAGTCCTATCTTCCCCTTCTGCTTTAGTATTACAGGTGATATAAACACTCCAGTTCACCATATTAGGCCCTCACTTCTCATGGTAGGATACACAGGGTGCGTGTCTGTAAGATAAACAAGACAGAGGCCATAATTTGAGCTGGAGACCTACTTATGGTTTGCTAGAGCCTTTAATGTTCATCTAGGCTATTTGATTTAAGGCAAAGTCTACACTGTGTGGCCAAGTTTAATGCTCATCTATATTGGCTGCCTTTTGCTGGCTGTGATCTTCTAGTATCTTTAATTTAATTCAAAGCCTACATTTTATTTCTAAATCTAATGCCTGCCAGGGCTGCCTTGCTATCACATATGCTGCTTCTGGCTATGTTTTTAATTGTCTTTCTAGCAAATGACATTATTCCAGCAAAACTCATTAATGAAGTCATTTGAGTATGCTCGGAATATCTGATATGTTCACTGATAAGAATACAGTGACTAGGCCTAGCATGCTCAGTTAAAAGACACTGCGGGAACTGAAAAAAACCCATAAAGTTTTAATTTTTATCTCACTACAGCAGGTATACCATAAGGGCTATCTGTTACATTGAAGGAACTGGGCCATATGAGCTGCTGTGCAGGCTATTTTCTTTGGCTTTTTATCTGGATGAAAAAAATTGCTTAGTTTTTCTCCTTTTTTTGGGTCGATTTACAAATTCCCTTTCTGCAACCTCTATCTCCAAGAGCACCCTAGGAATGTTTTCATAAATAACCCTGCAGGCCATGTTAGGAATAGCCTCCACGTTTCCACCTCTGTCTCTTATCAGGGGTGAAATGTGTCTCGTTGTGCTGTCGTTTATTTTGGGGACTCTGTGGACACTCCCTTTGAATAGTGCCATGGAGAGCGTTTTATTCCTTGCTCTTCCTGGCAGAGATGACTATGCACTTACTCCTCTCAGGCTAGGAACAATTACCTGCCAGCCCACAAAGCAGAGGCAGCGGTTCAGCCCTGCCCGACAGACTTAAATACCAGCTTCGCTGAGAGAGGAGAGCCAAGAGCCCAAGGACGTTTGCTTTTTTAAGTGACCACCAAGCGAGAGTGCTCAGATGTTTTGATATTCCAAAATAGAGGCTAGTGCTGAAGGACAAAAATGATTGTGCTGAAATGGTCCCGAATGGTCACAGATTAATATACTTTTTATACATTAATATTAAAACACCAGCTTAATTCTGCAATCTGTATTCTATAGATCATTTTGGCTGGTGTTTTCGTACAGATCAGTAAAACAGGATGCTCTTCTTTAATGTTTCTTACACTTTGTGTCATACATTAGCAGTGTTTGTCTGTGTTTGTAGCATGTCTGTCCATTTATTATGGATACATAGTGTTCAGTCTTTTATACTGCTATACACAAATTTAGGAACCATCCATCCATCATGATCCTACATAGCAAGAAATAAAGTGACTTTGGGACACAGATGGCAGGCCCTTCCATTACAACTGCTCTACTGGTTAGTGTTTCAGGGGGAACTACACAGAGAAGCATATCAAGGGAGGACTGCAGTGCACAAACCCTTCATTACAAAGACAAATGACTGTTTGAGAGGTCAATGGCATAAAAAACCACAAGCTCTGACCTACAGAGATGTGGAAAACAGTGATATGATCACTTCACTATATTTATCAAGTGAGCACAGAGAGAACCACACAGGTCTAAATGCTGGAACTCATGCAGAAAGGGTGTTCAGTGGCTTTGTTATGCAGTGAGGAGGATTTTTCTGGAATCTTTTGAGTCCTTCAAATGGTCACTAAAAACAATAAAGTTATCCTGACTGATCATCTGAGATTAAATGGGTCTCTTCTAGGATGGCTTGATTTAAAAATGATCCTGTGCCAGATCTCAATCCAGCTGAACGCTTGAGATTTTGGTGAGAAAAAGGTTTTCCAGTGTTTTGCAGTGTACCCGAGCTGTACCTGTGCTGTCATTGTTTATCTTACTTTCTTACTGCCCATGCAAAAAACAATGGAGATATAAACTAGCAATTGGGAAATCACTAAAGTACAAACACTACTTCAACAAGAAAATGCAAAATCACTTCATAAGACATGAAAGTGCTTAATCCGGTACCCAGCGAGGCGAGGCTAACACCCCAGCAACTGTTGCTATTAGGTGTGATCTCAGTCTATTCCTGTTCACCTTGGGAACTAAGTGGATGTACCCAGTGCAGATGTTTTCAAAAGATACACCCTAAGATGAAAGGAAATCCCTCTCAAGAATGATAATAATCTCAACTTATGTCCATAACACAAATCAAGAGCACAAAACAGACATTTGACACACTGCACAGTGCCATTATTAGGACTCACATGTACCCACGCACACTGATCATGATACATAATGGGGAACGGGTGCCAAAAATGGAAGACAATAAGACCAATGATTAATGCGGTTAATATTTTCCACAATGCCAGGAATAGAGATGAAAATGCGCATCGCCCACTTTCCCACATAGTACACTTCAGAGATCTACTTGTGGAACACACATCACTTAACACACCACCAAATAATACAATTGATTAATTCATACAACACAGAGAGACCATGAATTGAACCCCTCTCCCACGTCTGGGCCTGGTTCTACAGCTTTAAATGGATCAACCACACACACATGCCTGAATTATGAAGCTGTTGCAGTGTGGACAGAACCTTCAAGGCTTCCTACATAAATGAAAACACATGCAAAATCATAAGGCCCAATAAAGGGAGCTAAGCTTGCAAAGAGAGCCACTACTCACAATCAAATAGCTTAAGTGTTGTTTGAGTGTTCACAGTCTCACTGCTGAACTGGACTTTAGCCAGAGCTACTTCATCAAATTGTGGAGAAAAATATAAGAATAATGTAAGAGTTTGTTTGTTTGTTTGTTTTTCCAAATCAAATCAATCAGTATCAAGACACAGAAGAGATCAAAATAATAGAAACGTTGTAAAGTGCTCTTACAGAGCTTTTTTCATATTTTAAAAATGAATAAAAATGGCCACTGAGGTTGGGAAATACTTAATTGAACGATGATATGTAAAACTGACAAAACCATGCCATAAACATGGACAGGCAAATGTTATATGCTGTCATGAGTTAGCATTAACATAACAGTGTGATTACTATTAAGGGCAATTGTCATGACAGATGCTTCAATATTTAATGTCATAACAGTGTCATAGCATAGCACTGTTATATTGACATATATAATCGGTCAACATATGACATTTTCCATGACATGTTTATGACTTTACTATATGTTAGTATGACTATATGTCAGTTGTTACTAAATATGTTACATAAAAGTATTAGAACATTATTACTAACATTAAGAAAGCTTTTGCATATGGGACATATTATTATTATGTATAGAGAGCTATACATACATAATACATACATAGTATAGGATAAGTATTTTTTTTGAGGTTTTGAGGGTTATTAACTCATACTTATGGGTATATATGTGTGTGTGTGTGTGTGTGTGTGTGTGTGTGTGTGTGTGCATGTGTGTGTATATTTTACACCATGTCTTAAAAGTGTCAGTGAAAGCATATTTGCATGCATTTTGTTTTGTTGCAGTCAATTTCAGCCTCTCTCCATACACTACATCATAAAGAAGTCATGTGTTGATTTAGAAACTCTGAATCTCAGTTACAATCCACAATCCTTACTGACACTTCTCTCCTTTTTTAGACAGCAAAGCTATGTTGTCACGCTCATTTATTTATATTTGTTCTTGGACTCTGTCCCACCATTGGGCACACTATTAAAAACCATTGTTGCTGCCCTTGAAAAGATCTTGATTGAAATATAAAAAACACAATTTGACAAGATGTTGAGTTACCCATAGCTCTGAGATGCAACAGGTACACTGAACTAAGTTCAGTGCTTCTTCATCAGCTATTTCTCTTATTTCTGCGCCATTACATAAGCATGGGGTAAAAAAGGGCGTCCCATGGAAGGGACCCTGCAATCACATGTGGGGAAACCCAAAATGTAATGACGTTACTATGCCAGATGAAGTGGAAGGCAAGTACCCTTTGAAGTCCTCTTAATTAAAAGCCCAGTTCACCAGAAAAACAGATCCCAGCTTGGATCAGAGGAAACGCAAATGTTTTGCAGAGTGGTTGCTAAATGAATGCTATTTCAGGAAACAAAATATGTAACCTCAAAATATTTCTACTTCGGTGAGGAGCTTTATAACTTCTTACATAAGGAGGAGATATAGTAGCGGAAGCTGTGATCCAAAATCCACTGATATTACCCTTCAGCAAAAATGGCCAAAGATACCAAAATATAGAGAGTGGAAACTGAGGAGAGAATACATTTTTTTAAAATGAGCTATGCATGCCGAACCATTTTCTCCTAAGACAAACACACCTCTAATAGTGAGTGTGTAGAAATGTATCTATACCTGTGTATGGTGTCTTCTAGTTTCTTCACATTAAGCTCATCCTGCTCAATCTGCTTCCTCTGGCCTTCATGTTCCTCATGAGGTCCTGCTGGAGTTCCTTGCAGAAGCCACCTCTCCCTCGTGGCTTTGGACTAGAGGAGATAATAAACATGGTGTCATGGTTCACATTTGATTTTGCTTACTTGCCCTGCACAATTAGGCCATAACTGCAAAAAGTATTTAACCAATTCAGTGTGACAAACTTGTAACAAGTAGTATCAGTATCAGATTCAGAAAACGTTATTCATCCTGGAGGAAATTGCTTATGTTTTAACTGCACAGAGACACAGAGACAAGAACAATATTAAATATAATGTTTAAATATATTCAATACAAACCTTCAGAAAATCCTAAAAATGAAATATATAAAATATATATCCATAAAAAATATATACACACAAGATAGATAAACATAAAGATAAATAACTTACAGTTAAGACAATTAACACAAATAGTGGTTAGGAGTATGTTACTGCACACAGCAGAGACAAGTAGCATATAAGATATATTGACATAAGTAGTGATATTCATATGGTAAGATTAGTGCACATAAAAATATATTGCCTATGGTGGTATTGTTTTAGCACCCAATGATACGACTGAACAATATTGCACATGGTAAGACTAGTGCTCATCAGTGGTTTGCACAATATAGTAATACTAGTGGTGCAACGGATCAAAAACTCACGGTTCGGATCGGATCACGGTTTTAAGTCACGGATCGGATCAATTTTCGGATCAGCAAAAAAATAAAAAAGACAACAAATTTAAC
>JBBPDB010000036.1:3180267-3194274 GCA_037974465.1 Brachypetersius altus | reverse complement strand
GTTTGAAATTTGAATAAGGGAGCCTGCAACACTCCTACCTGTTTGCAGGAAAACTCTATCAATACAGATGATAGCACCAATCAGAGTGTTGCTGGCTGCTTATCAACACAGTCATAAGCACTCGTCTCAGTGGACAGACTAAAATAGAGCGGACATGCCTTTCCTAGTATAAGCAGTATGAGAACAGGAAACTCTAGATATGCAGGCTATTTATTTGTTATGTTTCTGCTCTTTGTTAATGTGAGGGCTAAAGGAGTAAGTGTTCATCTAAATATTGATGGCACAGTTTGTGTCTTTGTTGGGTTGTGAACTTGGAATTAGGGCTTCAGGTCAGGAATTAGAAGAGAAAGTAGTAGGACATGCATTATGCGAAAGGTGTGATCAGAGGTGGCATGATACAACTTTTTTCATAGCTGATACTGATACCGAAAGTGCAAACCGATATCTGCTGATCCTCACTTCCTCTACAGCATGCTATGTACATTTGTAGGTTGTAAAATTGTACTTTCTCTACCCATGTTGTGCACTATTTTTCCATGACTGGATCCATAGTGACTCTTTGTTTGCAGGTGCCTGTATTTTAATTTCTACCTAGTGCACTATATAGGGAGTATATAGGGAGCAGCAACCTGAGACACATACTTGCTGTTACTCATCTCTCTTTACAAGATGTTGCTCTAAATTTAGTTTTTTAAACATTTACTTGATAGTTCAGGCCTTTTCGAATATCTGAGCCAATGATTTTGGCCCATAGTGGATAATAGCGTTATGATTGTTCTATGAATTGGGTCATTATCTAAGTAAGAACACCATTTAATTCAACAGAGCTGACACAACAATGACTTTACAAACAAAAGTCCGTTACATTCAACAACAGTCATGGCACAGGTGTGGAATGTATCAACGAGTAGTTTAGATATTTGATTAGGTATTTGATTTTCTGTGGTTATTAAACACACATTATTACCACTGTCCCATCAGTAAACACGCTTAGTTTGGTAGATGAACTGAAAATTCACCGAAACTGTACACAAAGTAGCAAATACCAATAAATTCACTGTGCGATGGCACTGCAAGTACCACATTAGCTTGGAAGTGAATTTTCTTAACACCCCCCTAAAATGAGTATTTCGTCGTAATAATGACCCTTTAGTACATTCTTGACTATTCCACTAACTTGATTCATCCAGAAGAAACCGGCATCCTACTGTGAGCATAACATTTGACTATTTATTGGTTATTAAAGTTTTTATGCTGACCTTATCAACAGTACCATCATCATCTTTGGCGGGGAACTAAAACCATGCTCCTGGCTTATTCAGGCATAATTACAGAGAGAAAGAAATAACTTAATTATAATGAGCAAGGAAATATCCTCAACGTAAAGTGGTTCAGGTAAACACACACTCAGTGTCTGATTAGGGTCTGTGCAGAAAAGCAACATTAAAGGTTATTTTTCAAGCACTTCCATATTTTGGCTACTAAATGAAAGCCTGTAGTCTGTTACACCCATGTGGTATGCATTTGAACTAAATCTAGGAGAGAATAACAAATCTGGCCTGCATCTGTGCAGCATTCCATACACAAGGATTGCAGCTAAACACTGGGGCTTTCTAATTTAAGGCTAATAGAGGCAAACAGCACTCAGGCTACCTAAATGTCCAAAAGTATTTAGACACCTCTTCTACTGTAATTAGTGTACAAACACACAGCTACAATAATCTCCATAGAATATTGTTGATACCAAAATAGGACAGATACTGAACTTTGTCATAAAGCATCAACTGGAGGGAAACAAAAAAGAAAACAGAAGTAAAAGCTATTACTTCAATAAATGGGAGACACAGTCTGTATTAATACTCATGATTTCAGAGGAACGCTTGAATGAAAACGTGTCTACAAACTTTTGGACACTATAGCTTTTTATTTTTGATCAAAAGAGCAAAGGGAAACCAAACTGTATTATAAACTAAATTCCCTGGTCACCAATCCTGGTCCCGAGGATCTGCCTTCCTGAGCCAACAACTGCTCTTTCTAACGACGTTCTTCAGAAGCCAGTATTTGGCTGGAGCATTAAGTAAGGGGGAAGGGGAAGCCTGTTATATACATGTGTGAGGTAAACACTCCAAGACTCCAGGAGGACAATAAATGTTTGACATAATATTTATGTATAAACATTTTTAGAGAAAGAAAAAAATGCACAAATGATATTTAGTCATGTATTATATTCCATATCATATTGCCATATGATTTAACTGCATTACAAATCTTAATGGCATTAGCATTAGTACTAGATGTCTGCGTGTGCTTTGTCTCTAGTCTGTGAGGTCAAGCTGCTGCTACAGTTAATGGGCAATGATTCATGGTCCAAGGACTCTAACAGCTTCTTTAACTCAGAAGGCAGAAATACACCTATAATTCTCTGCTGATTGTTCTGTTGTTATAATATTATACAACATACTACATTGTATGGTGCTCCATTTGAGCACTATACAATGTATTCTACCACAATACAAGAGGGGAGCCTTCAGGGTAGCCTGGGCCTTCAGAACAGGCCCAACAATTTATGGGAACTAAAAAATGCAGGTCAGTAACTTGGAGTACTTTTTAATTCAATAGATTAATTTAAACTCGCCAACTACTGTAGGACTCCTCTTATTTCAAGTTTTGGTTGGAAATGGGACCAAACAGAAACTTTCCACAATTATCCAGTCAGTAGGTAATACATGGAACAGCACTATGCCAGGGCTGTTTACTTAAGGAGTCACTCTGGAAACACATAAAGTATCATTAATATATCTGTTACAAGCTCCAAATGTCTGTGGTTAATCTAGAATGGCCAAAAAAGAGCAATGCCATTAGCTTAGTGCTAACATACTACTAGAATCCAATTGTGGTGTCTAGCTCTAAAATCATGATTTGCTTCTGCACTACACACTGTGTACTTTACTGTCCACTGCTTGGATTGTTGCAAGGTGGTATCATCTGGCACTTTCACTATATCACATTAATAATGTCAGCTAACCATAAAAGCATTTGAAATGTTTACCTGTATAATGTATTAAAAAACACATCTAAAATGAAGGGCAAAGACATCTAACTTACTTTTTATAACGAAAACATTCAGCAGCCTCTAAAGACTCCTCAATAATTGCTGTATATGCTGTATGTGACGTTCCAGTACATCATCCAACATTAACAGTACACTGAATTCCATTCTACTGAACACATTTACAGAAAGTGATCGCTGATTTTGACACACAGGGGCTGTTTTGTCCTCTGCGTTTTTAAAATCTGGCTTGGGTGCAGTTCAAGCCAGTAACCATTCCTGAACATGAAGCCTGAAATCTGCCATTTAAAACAAGACTGTAATATGCCTCGCATGTCTGAAATACCTCACATTGCAACCAATCAGCACAGTCAGTAACAAAACTGTTCTAGTCACCCTGGAGAAGGCTATCAAATTTCCAAAATGAAATATAATTTTCCTGTCCCAACAAACAAGTCAGACCAGCTGCAGACTTCCAGGCTTGATAAAAGCCATTTCTGTAGAGAACTGTCAGATTGTCATCCACAAAAGGGAATTACCTTGAATGACTCTGAAGCCACATGCTATAATTATTCGCATAGAAGTATGAACATGCACTGATGTGAGAGCATAGCACCAAACAGCTTCATGTGCTCATGTGCTATTAATGAATCTGAGTGTACTCCAATATCAGCGTAGGCTACACCTGGCATTCGGAGCATTCAGTATGAATTGTGTTGTGATATCTTGTGACTTTAGAACTAAAGATAAAATTATTCATTAAATTTGATTATTAGTGAAAGGATAACATTACTTTTCTGTGAAGTTCAATTATAAATATATTTTTAAATCATTTATAAATATTTTAAAATGGCAATATTCCAACCTCTCTTTGTCCCTTTGAATTAAACCAGTGGATAGTGTTACTGTGCCTTTCAGACTGATATATGTAAGTGAGTTCTATTCTGACCGGCTGCACATTTTAACAGAAAACTAAAAATTCAGAACAGGTTGTTGGTACAACTTACTAACTGTATGAAATGGGAAATCAATGGAACATTTTGAAGCGTCAATACTGTTTACACACTACTTGTAACTAGTTCATTTAAACTATTAAAAAAATACAGGCCCTTTAAAGTGATCACAGCCCACTAACAAAGCAAATCTAATTTCACATAATTATTGGTAATAGTCCTCTTCAAGCAAAGCAAACCAACTATTTGAAATAGTTTGAATACACTATTTTTTATTTTTGTTTTTTTAACGTGATGGTAGCAGGTGTTGACCAGCTGACTGCATACAAGATGTCTATGACTTTTACCAGCTGGTCTAAATATAAGAGTATTTTGCACTCACATTCTTGCACCTTCAGCCTGTCCAATCGGCTATAGGGCCTATATCATGAAAAACTGACATTTCTTTGCTTTTTTAAAATAAGGAGTATATAAAACTTCATATTCTCACTTTTTAGTCTGTATTGCCAGTTTATGAAAAGCAGCAAAAACAGTAAATCTTATATTACTTGTTCGTGTGACATTACAAAAGTCAATTGATTTAAATACATGCACCTATTCAGCCAGTAAGAGTTCAGCCACGACCAGTCATGCTAAAGTTTAAACTTTATTTGGAAAACAGAGCAGGCAGCCTGAACAGAGGTCATTTACACAGAAAGCAAATGTGCAATAACAGGCTCTTCAAGTCTAAGGCATTAAGACAGTTTGGAAAATAGTTTTGTAAAAATGAAATGAAAAAGGTTTTAAGGTGCATAAACCCACACGAATGTCATACATGGACATCAATTGGGGAAAAAAACACAGACGAATTAGGGCATGGGCACTTCCAGCTAAACAGGACTAGTAGGATTTTGTCTCCAAACAAGGCGAACAAAAGCACGATCTAAACCTAATAAACAGCTTCACTCTTGCAGATAATAAAATAATAATTCATCCATAGTGAATTTGATTTGAACAGTAGGGGCAAACTGGAATGCATTAATCTAATAAGCTATACTAAAAAATGTATACACTTGATTGAAGGCTCCTCAGACATTTGACAGCACTAAGCACTTACACAAAGACATTATCCTTCACCCTTGGGGGTTCATGCTTTAAGGTTAGCCCCCTTTGCACGTCATGTGGTAATGGAAGACAGCCAGCTGGGCCTTGACCCCTAGGCCTGAGCCCACCTGAGAGCCAAGGAGGTCCCGTGCCTTTACCCCACCCCCTTCAACTATGCTGGAGCCCATCCAAGTTGGCTAAAACAGCTGCTGCTAATTTTAGCTTGCCTCTGATAGCTGCCCTGCCCTTCTTAGCCAAAGATCAGTACTAAGGGGGCGCGGCAGAAAGTTGGGTCGTTCATAGTCATTGATGTAAATATGTCTGAATCGCTTGCTGCAGGCGTGTAGACGCCAGGGAAAAGTTCCCAACTGGTGCCCACGCAAACGTTCCCTCACCCGGTCCTTTGCAATTAGCAGCCCGCTTCAATTTCCTTTCATTGAAGCTAGCGACATAGCCTCACTCACTGGCCAGAGATGGAAAACCTCAGGATTGGTCTGGTCTGCCTGTGCTGTGCTAAAGCTCTGGCTGTGGTTTAAAGCCCGTGGAATAAAATTGCAGACGGGAGTTAACGATACTGGGAAGGTACCAACAATGCACTGCATTGTTTGAGAAAAAAAAGTTTGGATTTAGCTCCACCAAAATGTGAAGCGCATGATTTGAAATTCACAGTTGACAGTGGTATTGTCAGTCTTCAGTCCATCATTAATTGGCTATACTGTGTATACTGTCTGCAGTGCTACTTACTGGTGATGTAACGCTAATACAATTAGACTGTAATATATTGCTCCCAAGCATAAGTGCAGCATGGCCAGCTCGTGTCAGCAGCGACGTCAGCAGCGACAAATCCTGCAAACTGTAATCAGTGCCAAATTAATTGCCCCCCAAAATACAACTCTTGGCATAATTGGCTTCAAAAGCTCGACCACTGTTGGTCAAACTTCAAGCAGCCCACAGTTCCTTGCTCTACTAGAGTGCATGGGAAACAAAAGAGGCCCAGATTAACTAAATGGTTGGAATAAAACAGATGTTGGATGAGGGACTGACAGAAACAAGAATGAATAGCAGCTTTCAGCATCGAATCTGTACTTTTTCCCTTGGAAAACTTTTACTGACGTAGGTTAAACGTTCATTCCTTACTTTTAATCTTAATAATGTTGTGGTATTTATTTTAAAATAATAACTGACCAAACTGACCAAAATTCATTCAATCAGAGTCATATACATTTCTGCATTTGTACACTATCATCCAGGGTAACTACAGCTGAATCACGCTACAGATGTATGAGAATGTAGCTTTTGGAGTCTTGCTCAAGGACTCCTTTTGGTGTAGTGTTGTGTGCTTTTCCAGGTGGCAGTGTGTGAGTGTGTGTTCTGGTTTAAGAACAGTGAGGCAAAATGACTTCTGTTTTACATCATTCTTCCTTTGTTTTGGTACGGTACTGTTTTGTTTCATGTATATGTTTTGATGTCTTTCTTGTGGCTCTGAGGCTTGCCAGGCCAGCCGTTAGAGCGACACTACACCACAGCCTCAAGACATCCCGGATAGGGTGGTCTGGAAAGTTTTTCCTCCTGCCAGCTGGGGAACTGTCTCTGGGTGTGTGGGTGTGTGGTGTATTGTACTGTTTTTTTAAATCATGTATTGTATATCTAAAGAAACAAATGCATTTTAAATGCTTCTGGTCCCAATTGTGGTCTGAATACTGTATATGTACTTGCTCAGAAATGGTCTCCAACCAATCTCCAGCATGGAGCTTCTTTTACGTAATGTTAGAAAACATGGGAGAGGGCCATTTCCACATTTTACTCTATGTAACATCACAAAGACAAAAGCCATGAATGTATTGCTAAAAACACTTCAAGTTTGTAAAGGTTACATGAGACAAAGCCACAGTTTCCAAATGAATTGCTGACTATATTGGTAAAACTGGGTTACACCAAAATGAGCATTAAACAGTGTACTTTATGGTGTGTGTAAATACATGGTGTGGTAGGTGTCCATTTCAGCCCTACGTTAAGCTTCTCTGTGGAATAAAACTGCAGTCATGGCTACTGCTTATGATAACGTCATTGGCTGGCACAGAGAAACCTAATATCAGCTGGTTACTCATTCTAAGAACACATGGAAATGTCTTAATAATTTATGATGCTTGATCAAGCAGAAGGCCAATGGAGATATGAAAAAGGCTGCATGCTGTGTGGTCTACTGGAAATGCCTCTAATTGCATTTCCAACGTTATTAAGTAGGCAATTTAAGATCTGCTTGTTAACCAGAGTGTATTGTTTAAGTGCAACAAATATGAGGAATTAATAATGGTTGTTTTTTATCTGTTTGGCTGATAACTACATGCTTTAAAGCAACATAGCAAAGTAGCCACACACCATTAAAAGTGGTGTGTGGGACTTTAACGGTTTTCCAGTGAGTTGGCGTCAGAAAAGACAATGCAGTAAACATGTGCCAGCCTCTAAACCTTGCTGGTGCTGCCGGCCATAAACAAATAAAGAGGGAAAAATCCCTCTGGTTTCAGCTTGGGCTAATGTCACACACTGGGGTTTTGAACCAGATATTAGAGCTGTGTGTCTGTTGTTTTGGAGGTTGGCGAAAAATATAGAATGGACACAATGCACCAGAAAAGCAACAGCATCTATTTATAACTGGTCAACAGAAATGTATTGAGTCTCCTAGAAGGAACTGTTAAATTCACAAAATCACATTGTGACATAAAGTAGGTTTAATTATGATCATGCAGACTGTTTTACTTGCTGTTAAAAAATAACTAAAAAGTGCTTCTTTTGTAGAGTGAGGACTGTATCACCAACAGGTTGTAAAAATGTAAGAGCTGATAGGAGTATGGATACTGTGGACAGATTCATGCAGCTTGTTCCTTATTGTGTGCCCGATGCATTATTAAATATAGTGGAACACCCAACAGTCAGTATCAGCAGAGATGATGAGGCAAGAGCTGCCATGACGACATGTTTCTGGGGACATGTCACATGGTTTTGGCGGGAGAAAGATGAGACTAATTTCCCCCTTATGTAGAAAAGAGACGACCAGTCTTCAGCGATTATTTTTCTCTCCTTCAAGATTACAGTGAATGTGTGGCTGTTTTCAAGTCTGAGAAAGGGGTGAAGTTGACAGGCAGGAAATGTAACCCTTTTGTTTTACCTGAATTTACCTGAAATGCTTTCTTGGTTAACCTAATGTCTTTGGTATTAATTGGAATGATCAGGTCTGACTGATTCAAAAACATGATTGGAGGAGACACATGTAATATCTTACATTCATACATGAATATGAACTTTTGTTCACACTAAACACTTACAGCCAGATTGTGAACATATCAATTCAATTCAACAATGGTCATTGTCACAATAAATAACAATAAATAACAATGAGCTTCATGGCAAGCTTTTATTTATTTGATTTCTACAACTGAAATAATGCTGAGTTTTCTTAATGCCTTTATGCAATCTTGTGTATTATTGTTAAAAAGTTGTGTTATAGCAACTATTTTTGGAGCTTGTAATGGAGAAATGTGATACCTTATAACAGACATTTAGGTAAGACATATTTGCTTTGTGTATGGCTGTTATACACAATATTTGTGTCTTATATTCATGCTGTACTTAATAACTAGTGCAATGGCTGCTATGAAATATACTTTCATCATTGTATTAGTTTGCAATACCTGGTAGGAAAGGATGCACAAGAACACTTAAATATGACCAGTATGTGGTAGCTTGATTACTCAGTGGTGCTGCTGTGCATTATCTATTGATAGGTGTTATTAGTTATTGGTTATTGAAAGGTTAGCCCATCCATTAGCCTATGTGATCGATTATAATCATTACTGATTGTTATATCATTATAATCATTACTGATGATACCCTAATAGGTATGTTTGCATTTTGCAGCTGTATCTTCCTGTTTGGGACTATCTGACCAAATAGATATTCTTAAATGTAATCTGACAAAAACATCTATAATAACTGAACTGGAGTTACTGCTAAATGACCTCTAACAACAACATAATGACCAGTTAATTTACCTCTTTTGCTTTTTTCCTGAGCATGAAATGAGCACCCAGCTCACAGTATTGTACCTATAATAATCTCTTCCATGTGTCCGGGTACTAATTTATCCTATTTGAGTGTGCCACCAGACCAAACCATTGTAATGATTCAAATCATTCCGCTATCGACGTCATTTCCTTTCGTTCTGCACACAGCTGGATTCGAGCTTCGAGCGGTGGCTGCGGGCCACTTGCGCGGGGGAAATGTTTTTCAGATGAGTCCCATCGAACACTCTTCTAGAGAGCAGCTTCCTCTCCTGTGGAGTAAACTCTCAAGCCCAGGCACAGGAACAGACGCTGCACAAATGCTCTTAGTTCATTTACCGAGCTGCTGGCAGACACCCTCCAACTTCAATTATTCAAACCTCCTCTGTCTCAGTGAAGTACCATCCATCTCCACACTTAACCTTTAGTGTAGCAGTTGTCATCCCGAAGTCATTAGCACGCTTACATGCTAACCCCTGCCAAGAACTTGTGCTCATTAACCCTTACATGTCAAGAGTTCTTACTTGTGTTGGGCTACACCATTCAAGGGTCATTACGTAATTGCATATGTAGCTGCATAGGGAGTAACACCATGAAGTACATTTATATTTGCATTCGGTTCCTATTCTGCACTGACAGCTTCAGACTTCGATCAATTTCAAGAAATGACAAAATCAGCAAAATATGTAAAGGATGTTTTTCCTTTCATTAAGAGATAACTACCCTCAACATGTGCTTCCCATTAGATTCAAGTCCTAATAACATGTTTTCTATTCTACCCATAGATGCAGTGTTGTATGGATTTAAAGTTTAAAGTCTACACATTTCTTTTTCTAATGAGAAATACTTCAAACAACAGTATGCCTCTGTTGTGATTGCTGATAACTCTCTTGCAAAGGCTAACTGGAGGCTACTGAACAGCCTCACATGGGTATGGCTCTCTTTGACCATGTCAACATTTGTACCACCTCTGTGTGAAATATGTACTCCATGGAATCACAAAGATGCTAGAGACGCAGCCAAAATAGTTATCCATCTGTTGCTCGCTCCTCCAGTGAGCACTGAAGCCCTGTAGCTGCTGCCAAAATTAGCCACTCTCAGCAATCCTCAGCTACAACTGGTAGTCTCTGGTTCATAACGTGTTTGACGGGTATTTAGAGCTACATGTTCCCTCTGTCCATGATGGAGTTCTGCTGGTGCTTTGAATATGGAGGTCCTGAAGAAGGCTCATTCATGATTCACCACAGAAAAAAT
The DNA here is from genome assembly GCA_037974465.1 of Brachypetersius altus. NCBI lineage: Eukaryota > Metazoa > Chordata > Actinopteri > Characiformes > Alestidae > Brachypetersius > Brachypetersius altus. The sequence continues at coordinate 3,183,877 of JBBPDB010000036.1, read as the reverse complement.
CCAGTGTAGACGTTCAGTTGGAACCTCCAGAAGAGACTAACGTGTGGTAGATGTCAGATTTTCTCCAGTGGACATCCAAAAGACACCTCCAAAAGAGTCTAATTCATGGTACTCAATTGCAAATGTCAGATTTTTGCCAGTGCAATCAAAGCACTGTTACCTGGGACACTAGAGGAACAAAGCCGTAAACTTACCGCCAAAGCTTGTAGCCTCTCTTTGTGAAGTTCAGCCTCAGCCATCCTGGAAAGACAAAGGTAGACGTCTCAGATCCGCTGTCCCAGTGCGTGTGTGGTGAGGGTTCAGTAGGTTAGGTATTGATGGATGCACACTCACGCACACACGCACACACACTTGCACACAGCTCAAATCCAGTAAGACTGAGTGCTGAGGGTAGGTTCTTCTCATTCACTGGCCATGTGCCTGCCAGACTGCCTCTTTCTCTCTCACTCACTCTCTCGCTCTCTCTCGTTCTCTCTCCTCCCACCTCCCTCCCTCGCAGTCACAGGCCATGTATGTGCAGCAAGATAGGCAGCTGGGAGAAGGAAGGGAGAGAGAGAGACAGAGAGAGAGAGAGACAGAGACAGAGCGAGAGCCTCCTGACGTTTCACATAGAGCTGCTAGGAGACAAGCAGCCCTGTCACTAAGGTGGAGGGAAAGGACAACACCGACACACCTAACGAGAGAGAGAGAGAGAGAGAGAGAGAGAGAGAGAGAGAGAGAGAGAAAGAGAGAGAGAGAGAGAGACTGTGAAAAAGAGAGAGCACAAAAGGAATGAGAGAGATAATGAAAGAGAATGGAAAAACTAGAAAAAAAGAAAGTGAGGGAGAGAGAGACAAAGAGAGAGAGAGTGGGAGAGACAGAAAGACTGTGAGTGGGAGAGAGAAAGAGAGAGAGAGTCTACTGAGAGGAAAAAGAGAGGTGTGTCGTACACCTGGGATATTCACAGAGGAAAAGGCTGCTCTCTATTTTGTTCATCAGATTCAGCCATCCGATCAGTGTGCATTACTGTACAACAGCTCCAGCTGTAACCTGCTAACACATGAAATTGACAGTAGATTTAAATGATTTTTGCTCTTTGTGTGTTAACAGCTGATACTTTTGTATATTTCTGGGTCCTGTAATATAACAAAGACAATTTAAGGTCCTTAAAAATGAATTAGCATATCTCAGATTGAATTAGCATATCTCTTTTTCTATGCAGTCATAATTCTTTAGTGCAGCTTCAACCCCTTTGTATCACATTGCAAGAGGAGATTTTTTACTCTGACTTGACAAAGCGTACAGAGGTCTGTGGGGTTGCGCCATCTTTTGACAATGAAACCAAGTCAGAAACTCAAAGCTGTTTAAACAGAATCTAAACTGAATATGCTACAGTTTTCCAAAATGGTGTTGCAAAACAATGGTAATAACACACAATGTCTAAGCATTAAACTCTTATTTCTTCTAAGGACTTATTATTCTGTAACTACTGTTTATTATTCAGCATCCACTATGAAGCATTTAAATCACTCTCTAAAGCATTTAAATCACTGTGTAATGCTTTAGAGAGTGGAAAATTATGAGGCCCACATACACACCCTTGGGGATTAATGGGTTAACAGTTACTCAGTTCCCTTTTATAGTGAATATGAAAAAAAATATGCTATTTATGCCTGGCTTTCAACAGCTTTAGTAGGTTTGTTGAGTTCTACTTTTTGCTACCACTGTCGTAAAATGAAGGGGGGGGGGGGGGCACGGGCAGAAGGAGCAGGGGGTCCTACTGGCCCCTTTCCCCCCTCCACCCTCCTGTTTGTTTCAGCCCCGGTGGAGGGATAAAAAAAGCCCTTCTATGGTGAAAAGGCTGAGCTAAGAGCAGCTCGGTCTGGAGCGCTGTGTGTGTGAGGAAAGCTCAGGGGAATAGACAGAAATGCACTGGACAGGATTCTGACATAAATGTAGTGCAGTACAGTGGGGGTTTTCTTCATATCCCAGCAAAAGGAGGAAGGGATTGCCTTTTTGCTCACTGTATTATTTCCAGGCCTCGTTCTACAAGTCATTTTCATTGTTTATCATGCATCTTTAGACTAATGGACCTGACTTCTCATTATACTGCATATGCTTGCTTGTGTATATAATGACAAACTTGAGTTGAGCTGAGGAAGTCAATGAAGTAAATATATCAAATACGTTCATGCATACAGTAGAACAATGTGATGCATTGAACTGACCTGTGTACAATGCACACATGACTAATATATCTTACATCAGCACAGGTAAATAAAAAGCCAGGTAAATAGTTATAGACAATGTCCTAGTCACGTGGACATGAAGCACACGGTTAAATCAAGTAAACTGAGTAGGCCCACATCTCTTTCAGTTATATTGCTGTCGGACCAAAACTTTGTTACTCCATTATTTTTATTGTATGTGTATCATTTGAAAGCACCGGTTCAAATCTAGGTCACACTAGGTTAAATTTTCATGCCAAATGGAATAACAGAAATGCTCCAAAATGTACGTGAATAAAAGCATTAACCATTAATTTGTTCTGAGACTTAGGAACCCTAAGAATGTTTGTTCCTTCCTGTCCAAAGTTACTTTTCTGGAGATGGTTAGGGCATGCTGTTAAAATACTCATTGATCATTATAAAGTCTTATCACTGGGGTTTGTAAGGGTTACTTTAAACATAGTTTCAGCATAGATCACTAACTAAAACACTAAAAGTTTAAAATGTATGAAATCCTAAAGGATTGCCCCATAAATGTACAATAATATTTCTGTTATCCTTGAATTTATTTTCAAGTCATATCATCTGATAAATTTTTATCTCAATAAGATGTCTTTAAACAAGGCAAACATTAATGGTGTGATGCTATTTAAGAAAATAAGATGATGTAAGTGACAGCACTGATTGTATGTGTAAATATAAAATTGGTGTAGAGTGTCATTGTGTCACAGACCAGTAAACAGATCGTTAGGAGTCTTGCCCAAGGTTTAGTGTGGTCAACGAATCAAACTCCAGTCTGCTGCACTGAGTACAGTTGTGTTAATCACGACACTGTACCAGGTGCAAATATCATGTATTTATAACAGTGTGTATAGTTCTGTAAATAACTGAAAAAAAGTTATTTGACATGAGAGTTTTGGTGTTTTTAAAAAGGTTACAGTTATTGAACATAATGAAAAATATTCTGATTACTAGCAGGGTTACATTTAACCCTGATCAACTTTCAGGACCACCCAATCAACTTGGCAACCACAGATCTATGTAGAGTCATTGCCTTTTGACCTTTTTCATAAGTTGTTCGGACACAACCATCCAGTCAGATTGGCCGGGGCTATGCCAGCTTTAGAGATAACACTGATTAAGTTGGAGTAAGTTGAGCAATTTTAATGTAGTCCTGCTGATAATATATTAATACCACATCAATAATCGGGTTATTATTTTTTTTCTGTAACTGTAACAAAAATGATGTATTGATGTTATATGTGTATCATGTACATTTACGGCATTTATCAGACGCTTTTATCCAAAGCGACTTCCATTCCCTACCTACAGGGGACAGTTTCCCTGGAGCAACTTGGGGTTAAGGGTCTTGCTCAGGAACCCAGTGGTGGTGCTGAAGGTAG
>JBBPDB010000036.1:3164234-3178687 GCA_037974465.1 Brachypetersius altus | reverse complement strand
AGAGAGAGAGAGAGAGAGAGAGAGAGAGAGAGAGAGAGAGAGAGAGAGAGAGAGAGAGAGAGAGAGAGAGAGAATTTGAAAATAATGTACTCAGTTTGCTGCAGAGATAGATATGTGTACTTCAGAATCTGTTGTGAAAAATCTGTTGTAGGTCTGTCTGGTTGGTGGTGCATAAATTGCAGTGGTAGTCATCATTGGTGAGGAGAGGAAATTCCTGGTTGTTCACGTAACTACTGGAAATAGTCTAAAAGCCACAGAACACACGGCTCTCACACACTCCAGCTCCACACTTCAGAAGACGAGTCCGCCGACTCTGCAGAACTAAATCATTCAGCAGGCCGCTCTGAAACATTGCTTGGCTGATCTGTTTGGCCAGGGCAGTGTACAGTAGATTTGCCTGTCTGTACCACATTCTAACACGGCTTCTGTACATCTTGTTTATTGAAAAATGGCAACGGAATGGCTATTTCAAACATATTTTTCTATTTCAAGTACTCATTTGGCAAATAAATCTAATTCATACAATTTCCCCCTTACCCACTATAGTGGTCAGCTAAGATATGTTTGGTAGTCAAAGTCCATGGAAAGTCCAGGAAAATCTACACTATATGGACAAAAATATTGGGATGCCCAACACTATAATAGTGCCCCAATACTTTTGGCCATATAGTGTATATGCCTGCTGTCCTTCAATGGCAATTCATATAAATCAATATTTTTATAAGGGCTGTCCTACATTTCTCTTGCACTTAATTTAAAACTTTAAAACTGATACATATAAATTGTCTCTGCTCATGTTTATGTATATGTAAACATGTTTAATCACATTGGTTTTCATTACATCATGAAATTCAAAAATGGCTGTTTTGTATCTTAGTTTCTGTGTGTTTGTATGGTATGGAGAGTGAACCGTCTGTTTTTAACCATATTAAACACTTTTATTTTATAATGGGGCTTTCCATTATATGGGCCCTTTAACAACTCTGTTTCATTTGCTGCCAGAAACCATATAAACCAAAATAAAATTAATGAACAACTGAATGCATTTTTGGGGCAAATATGTGATGATTTGGACCTGCAGTGTGCATAATGCCAATGGGTGTCCTATGTGTCTGTGCACTGTGGTTTTAGGAATGGCAGGGGCACATGTGTGTGCGCGCGTGTGTGTGTGTGTGTGTGTGTGTGCGTGTGTGTGTGTGCACAGACTACAAAATCTGACAGATATAATAAGAAAAAACTGTTAATAAAGTATAAAAAATCGAGACAACTCTTGGCTGTGGATGCTAAAATGCTAGGTTTTTCCTGATGGGTTGCCAACCACCAATACACCCAGGGTTTATAAGAAACAGGCATCTAAGTGATTGGAAGTATGTTAGCAATTAATGGGCAGTTCCCCCAGTTAAGGCTATTGTATCTCTCTTCCAAGACCCATCCTTTTACATAAAGAGAACTCACCAGCTTTATTATTGACAGTGTCAGTCCTTTTCAAAATGAACCATAAAGGAACAATCCAAACGGTTCATTTTGAAAGGGACTGAAACTTTTAAGAATAAATTTGGGGTGATCTCTTTCTGTAAGATAAAGAGATCACACCAAGATAAGATAAGATATTCCTTTATTGTCATTGTACTGAAGCAGGATGCTACACATACCATGAAATTGTAGGGGCTACTTAATGGTGCAAACAAATACAGACAGTTAACAGTGCAGACAGTGAACACTCAAACATGAAGTTGCGGACATACAACAATGACGCACAATTTACAGGCCAAGTATTAAGTATAGCACTTATTGAGATGAAAAGGATTGCACTTATGTATATATGTATGTATAAAAAGACACTATAAAAGAATAAATTGACACACATATTGTAGACAGTGTTGAGATTATTGCCTTGAGATTTGTTGAAAACTTCAGCAGTTATTGCACGTTGTCTGTCAGTTTGTGCTTTTAGTGCAGTGATGGCTTGTGGGAAGAAACTGTCTCTGAGCCTGTTGGCCCTAGTTCTGATGGAATAGATTTTGTGAGAGTGATTTTGTGCAAAGAACTTCATGAACATGTTTTCTATATCCCATAGACCTATTATGTTTTTTTAAAAAAATGAGTTTTACATAATATGCCCCCTTTAAATTATTCATAACAAGAAATGTGTAAAAATGTATAAGTAGTTGAAAATGTGTGAGACTGAGGGGGCCCTGATGACATAAAAGAGCGTAGGCCCATTTGCCAAGCATGTGTTTTGGATAACCTTGGCCCAGTTTAACCCCTGCTTGTGCATAAGCTTCCATTACTTGTTAGCTGCATTAGCCTTGTAGCTAAAGCTCACTACCTCATTGGCTGAGCTGGTCCTTCACCCTGATTGGCTGTTTTGCCTTTCTGCTCTGTGACTGGCTGTTTTCTCATTCTGCCTGTAGCCCTTGGCCTCGCCACCACGTCATCGGTCGGCATAACAGACAAAAGCAACATTGTTACTCTGGCACGGTGACCTCATCCCACGAGCCATCATGGCAGGCTAATGCCTTCCAGATGTGCCAGAGTCCAAAAGCTGGGAATTAGAGACCAAATAAACACCGAATGAACTGGCCTCCAGTTCTTTTAAAGCAAAACACACACAGCTAGCGAGCTGATACTTGTGCTTTTTTAAGCTCTGGCATGAAAATAGCTTTTTGGCCACCCTGTCACATGTCATTTTTTAATCACTGAGGATGTTTGTTTTAATGTGACTGAGGATGCTTATTTTTAGGGTTTCAGACTAAGAAATAGACTTCCACAGACTACAATGAGTATTTCATAAAGTGTCTGAAACAAGGGCTTTTTGAAGTTGTCACGTTGATAAATTTGCACTCAATCAAATTCTATTAAATAGCATATAGTACTGAATATGCATTATTTATGGCATGTGAAGTAGTGTGTTAAACAGCTTAATAGATTTAAGTAGCATTGTCTGAATTGTTTAATTATTTATTCTTAAAAGATGGGCAATTCTTAACAAAGATTAGATTTCAACGCATTGTTTCTTTCAGTATTTGTGTGTCTAGCAGTGGTTTATAAATTAGAGTTACAAAGTATGGTCAACCTTATGATCATGTTTAAGCAGGCACTGGCCAAAGAGGCCAGTAAAGAAAACATTCATAATTTACCAGTTCAGCCAACTCTTACAAACTCTTACATAGTTTTGTCCACTTACCACATTATTCCTTCATTACAAATATAAATAATTAAGTAAGCATTTTCATGATTAATGGAAGTGTGCATGCTCTGGATGGATAGTCACATGGATGGGCAACAATGGAGAGTGCAGGGATGATCAATATCTAGTAAACATTTCAACATTTGCACTAAAAAAGAGTGAAAGCTGTTTTTATGCCATGCAGCACTGTTGTAGACCACAAACGAAGGTCAGTTTACCACCATGAATCAACTTTAACTTGATTTTCTTTGCACTTGCACATTTTCTGCAGTGTTTATTGATGCAAAGAACATTAGGTGATGGGTTCAGAGACTAATTTGGTTGACATAGTGGGTGATAGAAAGATGTAATTAGATATTGGTTATGACTGACAAGAAAAACAATGACTGTGTGTCAAATGTGATAATCATGTCAGGAAAGAAAACCGATAGAAGGACTAATTTAATGTTAGCTTGCTATATTATATGATCTCAGGCCATGAGGTTATGGTAGAAAAAATCCCCTAATGTAGTTCAGATATTGCAACGCATTGAAAAGCCGCTGCTAAATCACTGCCTCTGTTTGATTGAACCCAAAACAATCAAACAGAGGCAGTGAGATCCTGGCAGATCTTTTTTTACAATGCCATGTATGACACACTCTATTAAACATCCCATGATGATGGGAATAACAGATAATGGAATACACTTGCATTAGTTTCATCTTGAAAATGACCATTTCAGAGTCACAAGGTTGGTTACTGGCAACTTATTAAAATATAAATTTGAGAACTTTCTTTAAAAATATTGTTCCTGCAGGTTTTGCTCCAGATAGTTTATTAAAATCAGGTGCCTGTGTTACTTGCTGGGAATGGATTTTCTTTCTCTAAACAGTTTGTCTTTTGACCAAATGGGGTTAACAGGCAGGGCACATTTGAAGCATGACCCAGGAAATGTGACACACACTAATTCTGCTCTTTCTCCCATGCAGTCTGCTCTATACTTGCCTACTCTGTGTTTACGGCTGCATTTGCTCTGGACCTTGTCAGCACTCTTGGCTCAGTAGTATGTCTGTGCACCCATTGTAAACACAAAGTAGCCGCCACTTGGGAATTTGTTATTTAAGTCTTAAGTGAATGAGATTGATATCAGGCATGAGGGAATTTAACTTTCCGAACATGTGACCTCTATAAAGTGGGAGTCTAGTCCCAACTGCTACCTTTGGTCATAAATATAGTAATAAATATCAGCAGTACAGAACTATGCTAGATTTTTCAGTAATTCAGCTTACAATAATTGCTTGTAAGATCATGGTGCAGCCCAAGCAGTAAGCATTCTATTTATTAGGTCACATGATATTTGACTGGTTTTGAGCATTACAGTTTGTACCTGGCCAGGAGCCTAAAAGCAATTATATTTCATTCAGATGTGTAGATGAAGGTCTCCTGAGTGACACAACCATTTAAGCCCTGGAGATGGATAGTATAGCCCTGTCTAGCCAGCACAGATTTATCTTAGCTTCCACAAAAAAACTGGAGATTAGTGTCCTCCTTCAAGCATGTTGAACTGCCAAGTGATATTGTTGTTGCACTTGCTAGCCTTCATCTTCTTTGCTGTTACATAGGTGGCATTGACAATCACTAAAATGGGGTAAAATGTATACATTTAGTAGTATAGCTATGTATGTATTGTATTAATTTCATAATTTTATTCACACTGAGTTCAATAGGGCTGCATAATATCCCAGCTGTCATCGCAGGGACATGAGATGTCATAGCTATCTGTGGTCGAGAGTCCAAGAGAGCAAAATCTAGGGTAGCATGGCCCTCCCTCTCCCCTATCACTCAGCACAGTCTGAGACAGTGCAGGTATCTGTCTAAGCTGTTGTGCTATCCAACAGCATTTAAAAAATGTTGGAAAGCACAACAGCAATGTGTCTACACTGGCATATGTCTGGAGAGTCCTAGGTAGAACTGGGAATGACTAATGTGGGAAGAATATTGGGAAAAATAGAAAAATAAAAACATAAGTAATTAAACAAATTCAAATAAAAAACTATAATGTTTATGACATTTAGAAAATGCTTTTATCCAAAGCATCATCCGTTCCCTAACTACAGGAGGCAGTCTCCCTGGAGCAACTTGGGGTTAAGGGTCAGGAACCCACTGGTGGTTTGCTGAAGTTAGGATTCCAACCCATGACCTTTTGGTCCAGAGGCAAGTATCCTACCCACTAGGCTGCCACCACCCCAATATCCAGTCTATAAATGTAAAGTGGGATTTGTGTTGTGTAGTATTATAGATTTTCACTTTTAGTGCCATTGATACACAACAATGTTACTTCAGTGAAATGTATTAAATATATTGGGTGCTTTAATTTGTTTATGAGATCATTTCAAAATACAAAACATTTTAACAAACTTAACTGATTACTACTGGATACTCTGCTATCATGGTTCATTAGTAAACTCTATGTAATTGAACTTCATTAATATAACCTAGCACTCCATTATACTTTCATGTGTTCTGTCCACTGCTGAGGTTCTGACCGTGCTACTTTGGTTGAGGTCGGAATGCGACAGCTGCATTGCTTGGACTGCAAACCAGTTTGTGAAGCCATGTTAGACCATTGATCATACACTAAAATGTAAAATGCAGAAGTCCAGCCTACGCATCATTCAACCATTGAATGATTATGAGTTCTGGATGAACCTACTTCGAAGGTGGGCTTTTTAAAAATGCTGATTCAGCACAAAACATTGAGAGTCTTTAATTGAAGAGATTTTTTTTCCAGACTTAAAGCCAAGAATTCGAAAAGAGCAGCCAGAGATAGCCACATGACTGAAAACAGCTGTTTTTTTAAAGAGGAAGCTGTAAATTACTGTGATGCCCTTGGAGCTCGGAGAGGCCTTGAAGGATGGCCCTCATCGTCTCCCCTGCCTTTCCCTCTGTCTCGGTTTCCCCTGCCACCTGTTGCTGCTCTCCAGCAGCTGCTCTGGTGTGACTGACTGAACTAACAGGACTTAGCTAAGTGCTAGATTTATGATGTACATGTTTCAGAGAAACATCATTTGGTTTGATACAGCTGCTCGGCCCTCACCAAACTAGCACAAACCTTAGTTAGATGGTTGTTTTAATAAATATCCAGTAAAATTCTGTACGTTATTCTAAAAAAAGATCCATCTAATGTTTTCCCCCACAGTTATCCCTAACTCAGAATTTACATTGGTGTAACTGTTGTAACTGACTTTCAAATATTATCACAGTGGAAAGAATGGGTCAACAAGCCAAGAGCTAAAGTTAACAAAGTGGCTATTAGGATTTCTAGAATGTAAAATAAGTGTTTATTATACGTTAAACAGAGCCAGCATAAGAGTAACATGAATGCTGGCTTGATTGGTTGACATCACAGGAGCCTCATTAATCATTGTATTACATGATACAGGCTGGGTACTGTTGTAAAAGTACAGTAATGAAAATGTGAAACTAATATAAAACTACAAATTCTCTTTAACCAATAAGGCTTAGGGATACCATTTCAGGCATACTGTATGAAAATTCATTATAACAGTGGTCATGTAGTGCTTGCATTTATTCTTTGTTTTCTAACTGATATTTTCTTTTTGTATCTCATTCTGTCGACTTACTATTTGACCATGACTGAGGAGGTCCTATCATGACAATTTATGAAGCTCTGGCAAGAAGCTTCAGTAATAAGTACTTTGCACATTCATTCATCTACTGTCTTCTCATCTTATACATTTAGATGGTAGAACACACAATTCTTCTTGAGACTGTCAACAATCAGCCCTCACAAAAACATGAAAGGCATGGCCATGCCCATTTTTAGGCATCTGGCACTGAGCATGTCTCACCATCACCGTTTTCCTTGTCTCGACTTTAGATCTCCAAACAGATCTAATTCATGTGTTTGCTGGTCCAAATATGTTTTTCCTTTCAGTGGATCTATTTATAGTGCTTCTCACAGGATGGCCTGAGAGAAGAGAAGCAGATGTTTCTATTTCTGTAAGACCTGTAAGGTTTATTTATTGATTCAAGTCACTCTTTGCACTCTTAAATGTTCATTTGCTGGGGGACTTTAGTCAACAGCTGCACTGAATGTGTTAAGGAGTCTCAAACTTACTTGCTTCAGTGGTTTTTGACACTGTAAGACACATTCACTGTCTACTTTTAGAACACCAAGCCTATATCTACAATTATTGTTTATCAGCTTCACTCAGGATATATGTATAGACTGTAGCCCATCTGTTTCTGTATCATATTTTGGCCCTTTTACCTCGTTTACAGGGGTCAGGACCACGACAGTAGTGAGACTGAAATGCAAATGCTGGAAATGCAGATCACACACAGCAGTACTGCTCCAGTTTTTAAATACAATGTCCACCAATTGTCTATTTGTTAATGATGAGAATTCATTGAATGTTGCACAGTTTGGGTTAGTAGTCCTCTAATCTAGAGTGCAGTTTGGTAGATTCCTCACTGAAACACGTCTACAAAACTTAATTAAGTTCAGTCAGATGTGTCTTATGCCTAGTATACACTGTACGATTATAGGCATTTCAGGTGAAAGATGACAATTATAAAAATGGTTAAAATGCTTCCTAAACGGTGGTCCTACATCTTACTGTGAGAGAGGTTCAGAGATGGCTGTCGTCATAGCGACCAAAGACAGTCTGCAATGTCAGAAATTTAGGATGATCTCACAGTGTGCGTGCTGCTATGACATACGTCTCCTGACTAGACGATAAAAATGCTGCATGAATTATTAACATGACAAAATCAAAACGGCATGGAGCTGAAATGATGGAATATGGAAACACCGTTAATTCAAAGCATGACTGCCAGAGCGCAAGTCACCTTGTTCTGTTAACGCAGCACCAGCGCAGGCTGATGACGTTTTGCATTAGCTGGGAAATTACCAATTAGGTTTGAGACACAGGCCCTCCATGACCAGAGCTGTAGTTCTTCATTACTGGTCAGTTTCTGGTCAGAGGACACCGTTGGCTTAATATTTTTGTTTTGTTGATTATCTGAACCCAGCAGTGACACTAAAGTGTTCAGAAAACTCTACAGATCCACTCTGTGCTGTTTCACAGCGTCAAAACCCGAATAATACTTGCTCACTGGCGGTTCTGTGGGGGCCCTGTTCAATAATGAATGGGGTAAAGGGGGCTAATAAATGATGCAGGAAATGACTGAACTACAGTTTGTAACTGTAAACTACAAAGTGCACCCATATGGTCAATGTACCTGAGAAAGGGAACAATGAGTGTAGATACTAGTTAGGCCTATAAAGTGATCAGTAAGTTGACAATGGACAAACAAATGGACAAAAGTATCACAGCTTCAGTGGAAAACTGAAGAAAAAAAAATCGGACAACCTACATGTTTTAGGTTATCAACTTCATTTAGGGTGAATCGAAAAGGGCTTAAATGTTGGCCATTATATCTGCATTCATTAAAACACAGGTCAAACATAGCTTACTGATGAATCAGGAGACAACACCCCTTGTTTGGTGCAAAACAGGACATTCTCCACTCCAGCCTGCTTCTGTTTTAAAGTGCAGCTTCGCCTGTATTAATATTGAGTTTATTTTAGGCTGCTCCTACAAGGAATGTTCTATAAGCCAAGTGTCCTCACTGACCATGACACGATATGACACATGGAATCACATGCAACATTTAACTCATTCACATACACACACACACACACACACACACAACCACACATCCAGACACAGGAAGCCATAGCGCAGACAGACAGCAACCACATCATCATCCTCCAGTTGCCCCGGCTGTTGTTGCCATGGCAACCTGGCCATGATGTCCAACCCTTTTGGAGGCGGCAAAGGAGGGAAAATGGATATACTCACTCACAAGCTGGGGCTTTCCTCCTCAGAGGTGTGCCCATCACGGCAGCCTCTTCTCCTCGCTCTCCCTCTCTCTCGCTCTGCCCTGTTCCTTCTCTGCTTTTCCCGCCTGTTCTGGTGGTCTCCACACCGCTGTCACTGTTGGCTTCACCTTGTGGAACAGAGGGTCGGGTCCTTTCCTGCAGAATCAGTCGGGCGCTGGGTGGCAGCAAGCAGAAAGCATGTCCTCCGCCTAGCCTGCAGGAGGAGAGAGAGAGAGATAGAGAGAGAGGGAGAGAGAGAGAGAGAGAGAGAGAGAGAAGAAGGGAGGGGTCTGCATTTATTCTTGCAGACAATATACTATCCTTGACCGCCTCATGCACCTCATAGACTGATGCAGATGTTCCAGATGTTTCCATTTCTTTCTTATTGTACATGGTTATTGAAAATAATTAACACATATTAAATATGCAGTACAATCAACATAACAATGTGATTCATCTAAAAGAATTCAAAATGCCATGTTTTAACCATGTTCATAAATATCAAAGTTTCAAATACAATATGGGGCCCTTAAACAGGAAGGGCCTGTACTTGGGTCCAGTCTTCAGTTCATCCCTATCTGCACATTTATTTCATGTATTATTAGTCATGGTGGTTACAGTGTACTGGTTTGTTGAGTGCAGGATTCCATTAAAGCTGAAAAATAGTCACTTTCATAACTACATCTTGCATATTACTTTACATACAGTAATTACATTCACAGTAATGATAGTAATAAGATAGTAATCTATGCATCTGAAAGGGTTACAATGAGATTTTCACCTAGAGGGTGACTGATCTGTTGACCTGATGTGTCTGAATGGGTGAGGTCATTGTCAGTACTGATGTTTTCAGACCAAGTTATTTGGAAATCAGTTCCAGTCAAACTTTCAAAGACCATGCAGAGAATCAAAACAGGCTCTAAGTAATGCTAACAGGGTGCAACTTTAATGTAACAGCTTTAAAAGGGTGTACACAATTTCCCACTTACTCTAGATGTAGAAGGTCAGCCAAGACATGTTGGGAGTCCTATATAAGGAGCTATGAGGCTAACGTTGCTAACAAACTGCAAATCATAAAAATACTTTCGCAAAACTGTTTGTAGATGTGGTTTAGGACACAGTGTAAACAGCCTTAGCTATTTCAGACCTTTAAGATGCAGTTTGAGTGGGTTGAGATGTTTTGAGGATGTATTTACAGAACTGATATTGATGACTGTTGACTTGTAGTGTTCAGTAGTAATGCTACCCTTGTAGCTTCAGTGCTAAACTAAAGAAGCCACATTTGTTCTCTCAACATGTCTTGGCTAATCACCTATATCTGAGGTAAGTGAACGATTATTTAATTTTGTTAAATATGTTCTTCCTACCTCTTTAAATCCTAGATAATAGATATCAGCAATGTATCTCACATTTCTAAATGAATAACCAGAGGTGTAAATCTTCATAATGACACTAAACCATTGTTTTGGTATGACTGATACGTCAATTTTTAAAATTATTATAGGTCCATTTCAGTTTCATTGCAGTTGATCTGCCACCACCAATGCATTTTTACACTCCTTTAAATAACAAACACAAAGACTAGCCATTTTTCTAGGAATGTAGTTTCTAATCAGTATTGATGTCTGTTCTAGACAAATCGCTGTCAGGGAAAATGCTCTATCAAAAAGCATATTCGCTCAAATGCAGGTTTATCTGTCCTGCACATGGGAATACAGACGCATGAGAATGCTGCAGGATCTCCCGCTGTGTCTCTGGTGGTGAATTATTAGCATGCATGGCAGCGAGAATGTGAGTGTGTGTGTGCGTGTGTGTATGCGTGTTAACACGCTGGCGCAGTTTGGTGCAGGTGGTGGAGGGCCAACTGTCATCTGTCGCCTCAGCCATCCAATTAGAGTGCTGCATTCAGACTTACAGCCTTGAAAATAATACCGGGGGCAACAAATTGTATTATCTGTAGAAACAAGCACGACACAGGTCCTGCACATACATGATGTCCTGCAATGGTTTGTGGAGTGTGCTCAGATATTTTTGAGCTGCATGGTGTCTGGAATTCTTAGACTACTAGTGAAAATATGTAATCTTTAGATGTTATAGCAGCAAAGTGAACAGAACAAGAGAAGAAAGTAGAAGCAGCATATCCAATAGAATAAAAACATTACAACATAATAGTATTAGAAACTGTACACTATGCAAAATATTACATAAATATAAATATATAAGTTTGTGTGTATGGATTATTCACGTCCATATTGCAGAATCTGGGACATTTCGTCTTCGTTTTGCTTGTTAGGACTTCAAAAAGAAAATCCATCAGAAGATTGTCATGCATTTGGATGCTCTTAGAGGGCAAATCCAAGGTCGCCTTTAGTTTAAGTGGGAAGCCGTTGTGCATGCCTGTGTGTCACACACTTGGGTATCTGCGATTATGGTAGCAGTTTAGCAGAACGTTATCACACTGTCTGGAATGTGAGGAAGGCCTTTCTAAGTGTCTACTTGTTCTTGAGATATCCTCACCATCTGGAACTCATCATATGTAGTTTTAAAAGTCAGGAGCTTTGGGAAGTAATTGTAAGGTGGAATGGTGAATATTTTCTGTACTGAAATATCAGTTGAAAAGAGTACAATTTTCAAATTACGAGAAACGCAATTTTAATTGTATTGTACATCCTTTACTGTTGTCTTGACTGAGAAGTGCATTTTCTGAGTAAAACATATAATAATTTTGCAGCATAAGCAAGTTTTCGGTTGCTATTGTAAATCTGGTAATTGTTAAGGTGTTGACATGTGGTTGCTGTGTTTTCCAGGTGAATGGTAGGTTGTTGCTAGGTGAGTGCTATGACGTTCCAGGTGGTTGCTAGTGTGTTGCTAGATGGAAGAAATGGTATCCCACATCGCTGATAGTGTGCTATTAGTGTGCTATTAGTGTGTTTGTATTTTACAAATGCATACAAACACACATACTCTGTGTAATACAGCTGCATTTTCCCTGTTGGAAGTAGTGTATTTCTAATTCAATATTTTTTTTATTTTTAGGCTTTTTAACTGTTATTTTCACTTTTTAAAATAGTACTGAACGAGAGCTCTATCTAAATTCCATTGTGAAAGATTATGTGAAAAAGCACTGGCTTGTAACGTCCATGGTCAGCAGCCACTAGAGACTGCCATTTGTTTAAGTTTAGTTAATTACTTTTATGTTGAAATACCTGAGTTTAATTAATAACAACAGCTGACTTGTGTTTAGTTCCTGTATTTAAGCTATCATTGTGTCACATCTTGATTGTCTGTCATGCCTCACCCAATCCTAAGGTTTTGTGTTCATTCAGGTTTCATCTTGTTTTCAGTTTTGGCCATCGTGACTCTTGTTTTAAAACTAAATAAAGAAAGAAACTATGGATGTCTGTGTGGGCACCTCCTTCCTGGACGAGCAAAGCCAGATTGTGACATGGCTATGTGGAGAACCGTAGATCAAGCTGTGTGCATTCACCCTAGTCCCAATCAAACCAAACAATACAGTGTTGGTTCCACGTCAATATCGTAAACTGAAGGACTAGTTTTCAAGAAAAAAGAATAAAAAGATGCAGAATAAGATGAAGATATTGTCATGTAACAGTAATAATAACACAGAGGTTGTGAACTAAAAGTGTGGCCCAATACATTCAGCATTTCAGTCATAAGTCTGACAAAATGCAAGTGTTGGTCTTCCTGGTAAAAATAAAGGCCTGGGGGTTTACTTATATAAAATAATAACATCTTAACTCCACTTGGAATGCTTTCAATTTCATAATTTCCCGCAAATCGTTCAGTCATACCTATGTGCATGCATAGCTATGTAATTATCCAATTAATAAAGATACATTTACCACATATTTGCTTGGGAGATCAATATGTTCTTTATAGTTTATGTCCTGACAATTGAGTCTGCCAGCATGTCATGACCTACACAGCCTAATACACTGCATGAAACCAGCAATTATCTTCAGCAGGACTTTGATTTCCATTTATTAAATAATACTGGATCACCAGAATCAGGATCAGATCATATGACACAGGCCAGATGTGTTTTTCAGAGAACCAGTGAGGTAAGGCTCATTATAAAAAGGCATTTGGCAGAGGGGGCTGATAACATCGGGCTCATTTTTATGCTGTCTTCACAAGGAAAACATGCTGTCCTCAGAAATCACAAAGCTTTTCTAAATGTTTTCTTTGTGAAAAGACTAACCTATTAAATACTAAGCAGTTTTATTTAGAGAAAAACAGCAAATATGGCAATATTAGTGAAAATCCAAAGTTGGAAAAATGCCCCATTTAATCTCCTTTTGTGATGTCAGCTCTCATCTGCACTCAACTCTTGCAGCCGATTAAGGCAACATTGAGCTAAAGGAGTTTTAAATATGAACTTTTAATGAAACATCACAGTCAAACATTACTTACTTTAAATAAAGCTTGTGATCTGTCCACACTATTAAAAAAAAGGAATTTCTGCAATAAAGCACTGATCTCAAGCCTGAATTATACTTTAAATGTGTTTTACAGTTTTACACAACACCCAGTATCAGATTATGGGACATTCACAGTACAGGCATTTTTTTGCAGTCGCCATAGAAAAAGAAATATTATTTATCCAAGACATCGACAAAGAATATACAATATACCGAATATACAATTTAATTATTTGGCAAGTTGCCATACAGTTTAAATATAATAAAACTTTAGGAAGGCATCGTGAGTGTTATCCTTTAAATGCACAAAATCATATATTTACCGACTATGCAGTACAGGAACAGTATTACTCTTTTATTTCCATCTAATTTTGACTGGGATCTGTAGGCTTCAGCCTCTATTTTTAGACATATAGCGCTGTAGGCCTGTCATGTCTGCTGCCTTCAGATCTTTCAGCAATTTTGAATGATCTCCTCAAACAACGACTAAGAATTCGACAGGCTAAACATCTGCCCTTTCCACAGCACACACTTTCAGCACCAATACCAAATGGAGTCAAAAAATGTTGAGAGGAATTCCCTCAGAAGCTGTTATTTAATCTGACTAGATGGAGAGAAACAGATATAAAAGGAATGCTGGATTAATCATGCACCTGAGGGGGAGGGGCGGGGGGAGACAGAGAGAGAGAAGGTGAGAGAGGAGAGAATGAGATCGAGAAAGAGAGAGAAGAAGAAAGAGGAGAGAAAAAGAGAGAGAAAGAGAAAGAGGAGAGAAAGAGAGAGAGAAAGAGTAAGAGAGAGAGAGAGAGAGAGAGAGAGAGAGAGAGAGAGAAAGAGTAAGAGAGAGAGAGAGACAGACAGACAGACAGAAAGACAGACAGACAGACAGAGAGAAAAAGAAAGACAAACAGACAGAAAGACAGATTTTAG
>JBBPDB010000036.1:3131678-3158204 GCA_037974465.1 Brachypetersius altus | reverse complement strand
AAATAATAGTTAGATAAATCATCTAATTAGTCATTAGAATAGTCGACTATTCGATAAAATAATCGCCCGAATAATCGTTTTAAAAATATTCGCTTACCCCCAACCCTAGTAGCCGCCCCCTGCTTCATTTGGCGAATGGGTTAAATGCAGAGGAAGAATTTTGTGCTGTTCACACTGTGTGCTGTGGTGTATTCACGTATGACAAATGGTCACATTCACTGAATAATATTTAAAACGATGTGTGTGTTTTTGTCCGTGAGCTAATATTAAAACAAATACAAATGAGTATGAATACGGTAAAGTGGGAAACATTTTTGTTGTTAATCAGGGCAGCTGATAGCCTAGTGGTTAGGATGTTCACCCTGTGATCAGAACATTGTGGGTTTGAATCCCAAGAATGCTACTGGAACCTCTGAGGTTCCCTAGAGTAAAGTACCGTCTCCACACACTGCGCCCCGGGCACTGGCTGCCCGCTGCTTCAAGATGATTACTATTAACTCTGGCCTTCGTACAGTAGATATGGAAAGGATTATGGTAACATATTCACACAAATAACAATGTTTTATTTATGTTTTTGTTTGTTTATATTTATTCTAATGTTGCTGTTTTTTATTCTTGATAAATAGCTTTCTATATTTTTGCTGGGCACTTTTGCCCAGTACTGTTCTACTCTACATAATAGTGGAGGTACAGCACTTATCTGGCACAAGGACTTCCAAGTTTGCTTTTGATGTGCTTAAACATTACCAAAAAGTGTCATAAGTGTTGTTTTAAAGTTTTAATTGGAGTGCCATCAAAAGACGTATTCTCCACAGAACCGGTGCCTGTGTTCTTCATGCAGTGCAGTGATGAATCAGGGGGAGAATGGAACTTTATCATTTGGGAAAACATTCTTGGTGTCGAGATGATAGATCCCTCAATACGAGGATTACACAGAGAATATGAAAGAGCTGGTGGAAAGTGACCTTGGGAGGAAAAGAGAAAGTAAAAAAAAACAACTGGGCAAGGACATCAGAGTGTGCTAACCAGCCTCTTCTCTCTCTGACAGATAAAATCAACATTGTTCATCACACGCCATGTAAGTGCCTCGCTACTCCTCTTCTGTATGCTAGAGTGGAGAACATCTCCTTGGGTGGTTATTTAATCTCAGCAGCAGCAGTAGCCTCCTTCATATGCACAGCAGTGTAACTCTTAGCTCTCAAGGGAGCAGTTAATGAGGAGGTTCACACACACTCAAGGCCTCAGTCTGGGTGATGTGTTTGAGAGGTTGAGTGTGTGGTACCACACACACTTTTAAGTGCACTCACTCTTTGTGGTGCCATATTGCCAGTTTGTAAATCTATGTTCTCTGCCTTTTTGAGTTTTTTAGTGGGCTTCTGTAGAAAAGACTTGCTTAAACGTTTAGGCACACTTAGGATTCAAAGTATTCTAAGCAAATGGATGTGTCTTTATTGTTCTGTAGTAATATGTAATATGTAGTAATGTAATATGTTTTTGAGGGGAAAAAAATGTAGAGATTTTATTAATTACAAATATTTTTATTAGAGGTGGGCATAGATTCATTTTTTTAATCTAGATTAATCTCATCGTAATCTTAAGATTAACCACCCCAAAATGCCTGTTTTTATAGTGCAAACCATAAATATGCCTCCAAATGTTCTCCCAGATCACTTTAATTTCATTTGGAACTCAGTTTAATACATTACCCTTAAAGAAAATGTAAATATTTACCCGAGGTTTAAATATGGAAAAGTCAGGAACGAGAGAGAGACAGAGAATAAGAGAGAGTGAGAGAGAGAGTAAGAGAGAGAGCGAGAGAGAGAGTAAGAGAGAGAGCGAGAGAGAGAAACAGAGAGAGACAGAGAGAGAGAGTAAATCCGCGCTAAAATATCAAGGTGAAAGTCATCATCGCTTGCATAGTATAGGCCCAGCTCCAAACCCAACTTTGTGAATAGATATTTTTTTTATCACGCGATAAGAGTCTCGCGTTAATTTTTATGTATAATTTGTGTCGTGATGTGGTTGTTGATCAAGGAAGAAGCAGATTCCAATGCAGGAGATTTATTTGAAAACATAAACACTGAATAACTACAAAACTAGCAAAATTAGCAAAGAATAGAAGACAATGTACTGGAGATGCTATGTTAGGGGCTACAATGGGCCAACACCGGAAGATAGACTTGCATGGGTATACAGGGGGAAAAAATGTGCATGATCTAGTGTTCCTCAAAATAAAATGGATTAGTTCCACTGCAGTTAGAGTTCTGTTTGAATGAGTTGGTCATTCAAATTGTCTTTAATATATATTTAGAACAGTAGGTAATGGTGGCCAAGAAGCCGCTTTTTAATAACTTGAAATAGGGGTGGACAGTATGGGAAGATATTATTTCATAAAGACTTTTATTCATGTATACATTTTTGACAAAATATGCTGGTTAAAAAAATTGCTATCAAAAAATGTTTCATGAAAATGCTCAAATGTGTCTATTACAGTAAAAAAACATGGCTTTAAACATGGGTCGGTCAACCAAATTACACAGGTCAAAATCATCAGAGATAAGCTTCTGTGGGTTTTGGAGTGTTTTCGTGCTGATTTCAAATCTGTGTTTAGTTTTTCCCGCACGTACAGTTTTTGTGATGAAGCTAGTTGGTATAATTAGCATTTAATAATCCTATGCTAAGCGGTAAGAAACAGTTACTTGATTGGTGCCTGTGTTTTAATAAAAAATGCATGCAAGTCTATTGCAAATCACAGGAAGTGACAGTGCAAATACATACAATTCCTGAAAACTATCATTCAAAAAGAAACTGAAAAAAACCTGAAGCAGATCTGAAATCAGCATAAAAAACTGGTTTAGAAAAGTGTGTTGTGGTTTTTGATGATTACTGTATAGTACCATATATTACTGAATTAAATTTTTTTTTTTTATAATACAATATAATATAATATATGATCGCTGCCTTTTTTTTTTTTGAAACCATGTTTTGTTTTAGCTGGTTCTGAAATACATTTGTGTATGTCAGGGTCGCGGGTGCGAGCCCATGACTCTGATTTACCTCGGAGCATGTATTTAAACAAAAAGAAACCAGAACAGAAACTAGGGACACGGGCCTCCAGAATAACAAAAACGTGAAAACGGGGAACAGGAATGGGGAGCAGGTTAAGGCTCAAAATGAGGTGATGGACAGAAACTAACAGAAACAAGCTTAAACACCAAACAATCAGAACGTGAACACAAGGCAGCTGGGAAACTAAGGAGCGCATTAACAATAACAGACACGTGACTACAGAACAAAACAAACAGATGTCAAAATAAAAGAACCTGAACAGAAAAACAAAGCAGAAAAACAGACACAGAAACTGAAAAGCGGCGGTCACTAATGGCCGCCGACCGAACCGTGATGAATCACAAACAGCTAAAAGGATACTGCAGCTGGAGGCCTGATGCTTAGGACATTGCCCTCGTAATTGGAAGGTCATGGGTTTGAATCCCAAGACTGTCAGTGGCACCACTGAGGTACCCTTGAGCAAGGTACCGTCCTCACCCACTGCTCCACTCGGGTGAATGGGTTAACAGAGCCCAGGACCAGGAATCAGCAATGCCTTGCAAAGTTCTCCTTCATTATATAGTGCTAAACAGAAAACACAGAACTTATGAATCTGGAGCGCCCCTAGTGGTGAGGAGGGTGAACTGTGGAGCCGGGTGTCTCATGTGTTTTCCAAATTCTAATTTGTGACAACCTCTGCTGACTCATTCGTAACACTCTATTTAAGAATAAACTGATGTCACACTCGTCACACAGCCACTGGTCTGTGCATTTAGTTTACATGATTTTCACATAACCTAATAAATATCACATAAAACAGTTTTGTCATTCAGTTTGGTTGTGTTTGACTATAATTATGCTGATGCTTATAAAAATGTTTTATTCATGTAAAAATGATGTACCTTTTGGAATTAAGTAAATGCAACACATCGCTATTCAGGCCAAAGTCTTAATAACTTCAGTCAGCAAAAAGAGATCTGAAAGCACAACAAGGTAGGGTTTGCAAATGAAGGGGCTTTGCAAATGAAGGAGTTACTGCATGCCATACCTCAGGGCTGCTTTAATAAATGAATGATGGGGAATAAATTAATGACTTTGCCTGTTTTTGATCGACAGGTCATGCTTCCTCCCGGTGATATCATGGTCATAATTCATTAGTCATTGCATATCCCACTAATTACTTGTCAGATACGGAAGGATGAGTTTATGGAGGTGTTTAGCTTGGATTCATTTTCATTAGCAGGTGCTTTGAGGAAAGTGCTGCAGTTGTGCTCAAAATGCTGCTGCCCCAGTTGGCTGGATCACAGCGACTTAGATTTGGATGTCAACTGGTCCCAGCATGAGCGGTGGCAGAAGAACAGGCGTAGTGAAGTCCCAGAGGGCCACAGAGCCTGGGGGTATTTGTTCTGATCATGTGCTGCACTGCATAAAGCTAATTAACTCATTATAATCTACTGTACTAAATTCTGTACAAAACGGCTTCAGATGTATGAATTTCAGGGCCTGATTATACAGTGTCTATACAGTCATACACACCTACAGGCGCACACACACACACACACACACACACACACACACACACATAGCACTGGTGTATGGAACCAATAAAAAGCCATTTGGATTATTTGAATGTAATGAGTGAAGACATTTACATCATGGGATTAAGCTATTACTTGGCTTAAATAGTAGTTTGCTAGATATTTTTTAATTAATCAGAGCAGTTTTTAACTCAATATATTTTTAATAGTTTATTATTATTATTATTATTATTATTATTATTATTATTATTATTATTATTATTATTATTATTATTTTACTGTGGACCTTCATAGACACATTTCAGTCCAGGTTTTACTGAATAATTAGTTAATCTCAACTAATACATGTAGAGATCATTCTGTACCATAATTAAAAATATGTATAGGAATTAACTAGAGTAATTTTCTGTACACTGAGAATTTTGGTTTTGTATTTAGAAACATCTGATTTTGAAAAAATGGGTCTCCAAACTGCAATAAACAGTGAGATCTTAGAGAACATGGACTGATCATTGCTATCTGTAATATCTTGTCTCAAGAGCTGCCATGTAACTTTATAAAAATAAAAACATTGAAATCATTGAAACATGAAAAATATAATATAATGTATAAGACAAGAACCAATGAGCAAACATCGGTTTAACCTAACACAACCCAGCTGTGACTATCTACTGGAAACTTGCTGTGAACATTTTCAACTTAAAAGTCCAAAACATACAAAGTACACAATGGCGGCCTCTAGCGGCCGCTGACCAGGTTGTCACATTAATACATAAAATCATCCATTTGTTCGTTGCCATTTTCTATTTTCATGTATCGGTCCCTATAAAAAACAAACCAACAAATAGATAAACCAGACAAACAAAACAAACAGATAAACAAATGGATTAACTCTAAACTCTGCTCAATTTAATCTTGGCTTGTACAGCTCACCCTTAGATCATTACTTTAGCTTGTTGGTATGTCCAAAACCAGAGACATATTGTTTATTGACTCCACTAAAAACAACTTGAATAGTAGGTCATAGAGTGATCAGTGGAGTTTTATATTAACAGGTTTAAAGAAAGGATGAGAAAATTGTGGCGTTGACTCTGGACCCTGTTAGATTTCACCAAATGCAGCATGACGGTGCAAGTTCTTTCCTCCACTCTTCTGGCCTCGGAATCCTTCACAGACTGTATCAACATGCAGTCATCCACAGCAGATTGCTTCAGGGAGTTCCACAGAGCCCAGATAATGACACAGAAAAATAGCCCCACCTCCTCTACAATCCCTCTGGCAGACAAAGAGAGACCCCCATATTTGGGGGAGAAAATCCCTGTTTGGCCTTGTGTGTTAATTGCTTTGTTGGGGGGATGAAACAGCTGTGTTGTGTGCAAGCAGGAGAACAAGGCTAGGCCCCAAGAGACGCCAATGTCAGCTCGCTGGATCCCGTTGCTATGGTGATAAAGAGGGTTGGGGGCAGTGAAGGAATTGCCATTACAAAAAGAGGGTGTGTGTGCACATGGCTTCACACTGAATGCCTTCAGAGACACAGACGGACTGACACACACACACACACACAGTCAGTAAGTATGCAGTAAGAGATGGCAGACTGAAACCCGAGGCGCTGTATGTAAACACTATTTGATTGGAAAAGAGACTCCTCTCTCTGATCCATTTTAATAAAACTTGGTATTTATTAAACTGCTTGGTTGATTTGTCTTTTGAACCGTGCAGTTCTGCATGCATTATGCAAGTCCCCTGTATAGCATCAATATTAAAATCAATCGACTTCTCACAGTACTCTCAAACAGACTCACTTAGCTCTTTTTGAAGCTTGAAACTTGACACTGGTTTTAATTTTGAGTTTTTAATCTCTAAAATATAAAACTTCCAACATTTCCACATCATCACTGTCCATATCATGTCTCCAAATGGTAACTTTATGGCTGATTTCATTTTTGTATAATTTGGCAACACTGGCTGCCATTTACATGGTGCCAAAGCTTCATGAGGGAACCTATGATCCAGTTTTTTACCTTTTTACTTTAAATTTTTCATTAACTTCTAGAAAATTATGTTTAGACATAGCTGTTGCTCCAATAGTGATATCCCATTTCTATCATGTATATGTTTTACTTTCTATATAATTTCTGGAGTATTATACTAAATTATATTGAAAAACACAAAATATAAAAGAGACTATTAAAATGACATCAGTACGTAATTCAAGTCATGCCAGCCCATTCATTCAATTCTTGATTGCTGATCATCTTGATTCCTTTAAAAAATAACGTATAAAGATTGGATAATGACTCAGATTAAGTTGTGTTTTTCCGACAGCGCATGTCGACACATGTCTCGGCTGCTTGCCCTTTCTGCCATCGATCCTCCTAAGACACATGAAGAAAATTAGCATTGATCTCCTCGCAGTCCTGATCAATGAGCTGCACCCCCAAATGATCCACTGCCTCTGCCTTTGAGTCCTTTCCAAAGCACCTCTCCTGGGTACCCCCCAGCCGGTTTCTATTTAGGTCTAGCCTAACCATATTAATCTTACACATTTACTATATAGATGGAGTGGTCCATCAAAGAGGCGGCTGCTGGTGGAAAGTTTCTCAGGCTCTCAGTGGCCTACTTGTCCTGTCTTAAGAAAGAATTTGAAATTGCCTTCCTCCATACAGCCAAACACTGCTTGAGTACCCTGCCCTTAAATCACAGGCCGTCATGAATATGCATGTGAAAAACGCTTGAATGTCCTCGTAGTCTGACTGTCACCGTCAGAAAGACAAGAGCAAATTCAAGATGTATATATATAGGTCACAGGTCACTCTTGCCCTTCTAGTGAAGGACAGTATTAATGCTTTAGCACACCAAGACATTTGGACAACGCCAACTTTATTGGGGAAGAACCTTTTCTTTCATGACTGTGTCCCAGTGCACAAAGCAAGGTCATCCTTGTGTTCTACAGAATGAATGGGTGCAAAGGCTCACAGAAATCTTGTGAAAATTCTTCCAAGAAGAGTGGAAGCTGTTCTAGCAACCTACATATTTGTATTTATACATTTTGTGTGGTGTACAGGTTTTTTTTATAGATAATATACTGTTATATGGAATGTATTTTTTCTTTTACTTTCTTTTTCTGTACTGTCCACTTTGCTTCTTTAACAATGCAAATTTAAAGAGCAGCTTGTAGATGTCATTGCTGCTATGAACTGACTTTTGAGAAACTTCCATAGTCCATGGATTCACATTAAGTGAATATACCTCTCATGCTCTGACATTTGACAAGGCCCAAACAAAACATCTGTGACTTCAGCAGAGGCAAGCAGAATTTAGCATAATGATACATCACATGGTGGCACGCACATTCAGCTGGCATCTGTTTGCAAAATAGCATCTCAGAATATGACATGTGGAGCGTCAGAGCAGCATGATCTGCGTGTATCTGGCAGTGGTGAGTAACTGATGATTACATCCATGAAGTTACCTGCCCTGGAAAAAATAATGCTTTGAATACGCATGACTCAAATGAGTCAGTCGGCCGCACATGACCAAAAGCTGTTATATCAACAGTATCCTTGCCAGAATCAGTAAAGCTGGTAGCGGGGCAGTTGGTAGCCTAGTGGTTAGGGCATTCGCCCTGTGATCAGAAAGTTCGATTCCCAAGACCACTAGGCACCTCTGAGGTACCCTGAGCAAGGTACCGTCCCCATGCACTGCTCCCCGGGCGCCGTGCCCTGGCTGCCCCCTGCTTCACTTGGTGAATGGGTTAAATGCAGAAGAAGTATTTCGTGCTGTTCACGCTGTGGTGTGTTCACGTATGACCAGATTGTCACTTTCACTTAAATGAAAACAGATGCTTTGGTGTAACATATGTTATCCATGTGCAACCAACAAGGAATGGTTCACTGAAAAATCTCTTCAATTTAAATTGGTCTGGACACGGTTTGCTGTGGTTATAAGGTGAGAGTGTGGCAGATACACTATATGTCCAAAAGTATAGGCACACACCTCTTTATTATTGAATACTGGTGTTTCAATCATACTCATTGCAACAGGTATATAAAATCAAGGACCTAGACATTGAGATTCCATTTAAAAATAATTGTGTAAAAAATGGTCATTCTGAAGATCTGTGATACTACGATAGGATGCCATGTTTGCTATAAGACAGTTTGTGAGATTTTAAGCCAGCTGAATATTCTACGGTCAACTGTGCATTTTATTATTGGCAAATAGACATGTTTAGGAACAACAACAAAGCGAAGCCAAAGTCACAGGGTGGGGTCAACGACTGCTAAGGTCCATGCTGGGTAAAATCTGCCAACTCTCTGCTGATTACAGATCTGCCAACTCTCTACTGACTTTTGTCCATATAGTTTATATATTTGGTATTTTCGTGAAGCAGAAGTGCAGATGGTCTAACCTGGCCCAGGCCTGCTGTAAGCAGCAGCAGAGTATGAGGGAATTTACAAACTAAAGGCTGCAGCAAATCAACTACTATTGGGGGATATTTCTGCTTTTGCAATAAAATTAACTCCATTACCTTTATGGAGAGAGATGTGTATAATCTTACTCACTTTGATATGATGCAAATACATTAGTATTAGTTAAATTATATCAAGAGTAATGTGTATCGTTGATTAAACGTTATAATAATAGTAATAATAATTAAAATACTAATACTACCAATAATAATGTGGTCTTTCCTTATTTCTATTGTTTAAATACTAAGCTTTATAGTTCCTCTGCAAAACTAAAAAACACATATTCGGAAAAATGTTAAGGCAATAAAAAATGTGTAGAGAACTTTAATGCTGTGTTTATGAATATAACAACTGTTAACGGTACTATTTCTGCTATGGGAAAACTTCGGAAAACTTTCAGGGGAAAAAATCATGTCCACTCAGAACTTTGTAACTTTGTTCTGCTTTAGTGCCTAAAACATCTTCTGAACCTCCTACAGCCTCAGAAACTCTGCATTCACAGCACATCTAAATGATAGTAACAATACATGAAACCATATTTTACATATGTCTAGTGCTTTCTCAACAGTTTAAAGTGTCTTAATCTGTAATTTGCACATGGATTGTATTTTTGTGCTATTGCAGGACAGCTCAAACGCACATGTGATATCATCTTTTTAAACTTATTTTTATGAATGATTCTGATGTGCGAATGTGATCACATTTTTGTAGCTTAATTGATCCAAAAGTCTGGGGTAATTCCCATAAAATGATCACAGATGTTTCTTTATTGTGCTAGATTAGTAATTACTTATGTTTCTTCTGACAGCTGTGTCTTATGTTCTTCCTACTTACTCAAGGACAAAAAACATTAAAAATGATTTATTTTAAAACAGCATGCATGGTGCACATTGATCTGATTCATGCTGTAATTGAGATTCATAGTGACTGTGGAGTGCACTTGGCTCCCCACTCTAATAAAGCTCTTAGTTTTCCTCTTGTCTCCTCAAAACAGCCCTCCATTTTACCTCAGGCCCTGCACCATGAAGACCGAAATTAGCCAATGATCAATGATCCACATAAACTTTAAAGCTGTATAATAAATGGATTTCTAGCCTCGAGACAGTATTCTAATACGGTTCAAGTGTCTATCATCAAGCCAAACATTCGGCACCCGAAGGCAGGCGATGTGTGAACGTTTTAATCTGTTCTTTGACTCCAGTGTTTCGGGTACAGTCCCCTTTGAACACAGATACTCTCAGAAGTGAGAACATAACTGAAGACTATATAACCGAGGCAGATGAGAGAAAACTGCTGCTGCAGAGGTAAGAAGAAAACACAGGGTTTGTCCTACTTACAGCTTTTGTCTGGGAGATATTTTAAATCTAGAGGATGCATGTAGACAACACTGTATTGATGTTCTCAGCTTTATAAATCTCACTTCATTAGGATTTTCATTTCATCTTTATTATTCTCAGTTTATTACCATCATTTTGCACTGCTGTTGTTTTGTTTCCCAACAACACAACGATGCCAGAAAAGCTCTTTGGAGCAATTAACTGAACAAACTTAAAGGTATAGTGCAACCAGTGAGAGCTAATAATCCCATTAGCATATTTACATTTACATTTATGGCATTTATCAGACGCTTTTATCCAACGGGACTTCCATTCCCTAACTACAGGGGACAACCTCCCTGGAGCAACTTGGGGTTAAGGGTCTTGCTCTGGGACCCAGTGGTGGTATACTGAAGGTAGGATTCAAACCTATGACCTCTTGGTCCAGAGGCAAGTATACTGCCACTAGGCCACCCCCCCAATTAATTGTTATATTTATTGTTGATTCATCATTCATAAAATTAGCATTTCTGACTAAACAATTCCTCTATATATGTAATGTGTGCTATATTTTTTGCATAAGCCACATTTTACAATTTTTCTGCATATTAAATTCAGCAAACAAGCAGTAATCATGAATTAGCATGTGTAGAAGTGCGTTCTCTATAAAGCATTTTTAAATCAACTGAAAGTTGTCCAGGGCACCAGTTAACTATAAATGTTATGAGTCAATATATGTTTGTATATATTAGGTGATCTGTGAATTGTGCAGTGGGTAATAATTACATTGAAAGTGGTGGAGTATTCCTTTAAAAGATTCACAACGGGAGAAGGATGTTGGGGGTTGCCTTAAGTGCTCAAGGACCTGCTACTTTGGGCATAAAAGCCTATTTGGCAAGGATAGGCTTCCCAGTCTACAAGAACTTTGTTCAGTTTTGTTGTCTTTTCCTCCCCTGTTGAAAGAACCTTTCATCAACCCCAACTGTCTGATGTCTGATAAAAGTTTTCATAATGGCATTACAATTAAATCCCTGAATTTGCAAATAAATGTCCAAAGAAGCATCCATTGAAAGGTTCTTTAGGGAACCAAATGTGGTTCTCATATGACATTGCTCCATTAAGAATCCCTTCAACGCCATTTTAAAATATTAATTTCTTCCAGTGGTGCACACTCAGCAGAGTTCTGTGGCAGGACTGGCCTGTGGTGCTTGATCACGGTTTGGACAGCGATGTCCAAAATGAATAACCACGCGGTCGAGACAGCCAGCTGACCTTTGGGCTTTCTCAGTCCCCTGACATCCATTTGAAGGCTAGATGATAAGAAGTGAATTACCTTGCCGCTTTCTGCAGCTGGGGACTTACAGGGCTGGCTGTAGGTGAGCTGTATAGGGGGATGGGAAGTCCTTTCACTGTAGAGTCCTTCAGAATGCCTGTAGCAACTGTATTATATGAATCAGCAGTGCTAAAGTAGTTTAGGACTTATATTGTATATTCAAACCTTCTGTCAAGAATCAAACTAGCCACAATGAATGGGGATAATATATCCAAGCTTCATAAAATATTTCTAATTTAAACAATGCAACTGTAGATGGACAAAGTAAATAATTTTCATAATAACCTTGTCTGCTGTCTCGGTAAGAAGCCTATAGAAAACACAATAAACGAGGGTGCTAAATGAATAAATCATGATATGACCTAAATGGATGTGAAGCTGGTAATAAAAGCCTGATGAAAGCTTTGTGGTGTCATAAATCAAAGTGTTTTTATTTGGCCTGCAGGGCAATGCTGTCAGAAAGCAGCCTGTAGTCTCCCTCTGGTCTTTGCTCTTATCAGAGTGGCAGCTTTATGTACATACCTATTCAATACTAACAATAAACACAATGTTTTAAGCCAGGATGTTCAAAAATCTTGATGATATAAATGTGATGCAGTTTATATAGCGTGTTTCATAACTATTTGATGTCTACAGTGCATAAATAAGATAAAAGATGCATGTTATTGAGACTGTAATAGCTTTCATACACTTTGATGACCATGATACCAGTGATGCGATAAGTCTATTTTAATATCTTGATACCCATCAAGCTGCAGACATACAGGCTATTAGTCATGCAAACACGGGCTGAGCAATGGGGAAACCATTAGTTACGGCCTCGCCCTGAGGTGAAAAGTTCATACTAAATAATAGCGAGCCTCCAGCCGGAACATTGATATTATATCTGTTTGACGAACCATTATGCTAACTTACGTTATACTGAAATTACAAGAACTGAAAAACACATTCAAATCTCTGCAGCAATGCATTTCCAGAGGTAGTTCAGTTTAATAAAAACACTTTGGAAAGAACACATATAAACATTTTTTTTTGTTTAATGTTGAACTGCAATCAACATTTATATTCAACAGCATCTGCATGCTTTCATGCTTTTGATATTGGTTAAGTACGATAGCAGCTGCTAGCATGTTTTCTGGATTTTGCATTGAATGAATATGCAAGCTCATGGGTCGACTAACATTCATAAACATGTGAATTTTACAGTTTGCACTGTTTGCCTACAGTTTGACAGGAAATATGCTACCATACTTTCAAAGCTTTGTTTTGGCTAAGATCTATGCTTGTGTGCTATTTACAGGTTGAACTGGCTGAATATGCTTGAATACATACTAATATGGCTGGGAATGTTAGCCTCAATAGTTGATTGATGATTTTAGTTGAGGCATGATTTTAATAGTTTGTATTTGCTGGCAGTGCCTGCATTTGTTAGCACACTTTCTGTATTTTGTTCTGGCTGTATGTGTTAGCATATACGCTAGCAGGCCTTTTGTAAGGCACGCTGGCTTGATCTGCTAGCATCTACACTAGCAGGCTTTTTACATATTCTGTTTAATGGATTTGCTAGAATCTATACTATTATACTTCCTATATTTTGTAATAACAGATGTTTTTGATATTTTGCATTGACTGGATATGCTAACATGCTTTCTGTATTTTGTATTGGTGTGACATACATTGTTTATTAATTATTGTCTTTCCATATATTTGTATATTTCACTCTTGCATTGCTTTTTCATGCCATCATTTGCAAGTAATCTAGTCTCAAACCACAGGTATAGGCCACTATCAGTCAGTCTAGAGCATGCTGTCCCCACTAAGTGGTAAAAGCCATGACTCGTCAGTCATTAGCTCATATGTAATACACAATGGACAGGCTTTTACAGTGGACTGTCTGCATCTAATTACACCTCACAGCACACAGATCCTCAGGAAAGGTCACAGCAAATGGCACAGCAGACGAACAGCCAGATGACTTCTGACATAATCATATATTACTAAGAGTGGGCTGCATCATGCAGTGGAAGGCAGATTTTCTTCTTATGAACACACTATGGAATAATAATAATAGTAATAATAAAAATAATGAAGGAGCAGCATAATTGAAAACTCTAGCAGGCTTAGACATGTAGAATGTTTTACAGACATGTTGACTTTACAGACATGTTGGCTTTAAAATCATATATAGAACTTGTATGCCCAATAATGGGCTTCACAGGTGTTTTTTTTAGAGAAGTGTATGATGTTTAAATCAAAGCTTTGTTGATAGACTTGACTGACTTCTTGTCAGATGGAGAGACAGAATGCGTCTACATTTTGCTGCGACAGTTTTCTCTCGCTTTTATATGTCACATTCTGCCCCTGAACAGTCAGATAAGGGCCTTTAAATTACCGTCTTACAGGAATATGTGATTTGAAAGCCAATCCTCTAGAGATCACATCACCTCAGTTCATTCTGCTGGTTCCTTCTTCTGATGTTCAGTAACATTTTCACAGTTTTCAGGCACTGTAAAATGTGATGGAATGAATTTACCCATATCATTTTTAGTGTGTAGCCTTTGTTAACCACTGCTGTGGTCCTAAAGGCCAAATATTTACCACCTATTTATTAGCAATGAGTCTCAGCACTGCACAAGCCTCGACCCTGATTACATGAGACAACTCGATTACGGTTTAATTCACAAAGCCTCGTTGCCAAATTGCCAGCGTCTCAACATGCGGAAGGCTCAGGTAATTGCTACATATTTTAGCCCCCTGCGAAATGACCAACAGTCATAAATAAACCAAAGCCATGAATTATAAATATGATGCATGCCGCAGTCTATCTGTTGCCATTAACTTTATAGTGTTGACTTGGTGTTATTTTTGTGGTGGGCCATGTTTTAGTGTTTGCTGTGCTGTGATTTCATGAAGTTGAAAATG
Organism: Brachypetersius altus; assembly: GCA_037974465.1. NCBI lineage: Eukaryota > Metazoa > Chordata > Actinopteri > Characiformes > Alestidae > Brachypetersius > Brachypetersius altus. The sequence goes on along the minus strand of JBBPDB010000036.1, from coordinate 3,143,575 downwards.
TGCAGGCAGTGTTGAAGTGTTGAATAATTGTCAGCAGTTTGGACCCCAAACAACTTTTATAATGAATTGGTTGTGTGGAATTTAGGGCAAGAGTGGACAATATATTTATATATATATATATATATATATATATATATAGATCGATAGATCGATAGACAGATAGAGTCCTGTATTCAGTCTGTGTTTGTAAAACATTTCAATGTGTGGTTTATTGATTTTTGGTGATTTTCTTGTGATTTTAAAAGCTATTAATTTTCTCCTTAGTTTTTGCTGTGCTTCTGTTCTTGTTATGGCTTAGATCATCTTGTTTTCTCTTTTTTCCTGATTTCTTGTGTACCTTGGACCCCTTGATTTATTTGTGTTTTGTTAATTGTTCCTTAGCATTAAACCTTTTGGATCCTGCAATCACTTCCTGTTTACCTCAACCCTCATGTCATTACAGATAAACTCTATCTTTAATATTCTTTTCTGACATCTTGAATATTGTCTGTACAGAATACTCAGCATCTGCAAAGTTTGATTAAAAGGACAGCATAATTAGTTATAATTATATTTAATATATAACTTATGACTATACAAGTACCTCAGGAAAAAAAACACATAAAAATACCTACCAATGTCACATTATTTAAAAAATGAATTAATGACTGATTCCAGGCAATATGTTATTGACCCCACTGAGATCCAAGGGCTTGCAGAAACATTCTATAGAACCTTTTTTGCAAAAGAGATGTGTGAGGGTGGAGAACCTTTTCCACATCATTCTTTCACAGAACCACAGTCCAAGTGCACAGCCATTTCAGAACCTGCATTTTTAAGAGGGTAGCATAGCCCACCCCATTACTGGGAGTTATTTAAAAGGAGGTAAAGGGTAGCCTCCTGCTGAAAACAGGACTTCTCTGTGCAAGAACAAATTCAATAGTGGGCATAAATTGAGCTCAGGGGACTGCAGTTCCTAGGAGGAAATGAAGTGAATAAGGAATCTGAAATGCATGCCTTGAGCTGCTGGAGCCGGTGAACTTTCTAAAATATTCCTTATTGTTAGGTGAGCTGCACTCAGAAATAAACACTCCAAAAAGCTTCTTTGCAGTGATGTCACAGAAGATTTTCCTAAAGATTTCTCCCTTTGTAAAAATATTTGTGTCATACTGCCCATCTATGAGCTGCCAGCTCTAACGATCCTATTGTTCCTAATTTTTTGGAATAAAGGAGTTTGATGTAAATACTGTAAATGTATGAAAACATATTGTACTATACATTCATAAGTCCATATGGTCCATATTTGGAAACAAGACTGCAAAAATGGCCCTTTATTTTAAAGAAAGAAGAACAAATTCAAAATAATAAAGTGAGTTTGAGAAGTGGTCATATAGAGTGAATTATTAATGGAAATGAAGAATGACATAACAATAATATTATTATTATTATTATTATTATTATTATTATTATTATTATTATTATTATTATTATTATTATTATTATGTAGACCCTGCTAATGACCCTGGTTTGCTGCAGTCTCAGTACTGGAGGAGATGGTGCAGCGCCCAGCCGCTCCACTCCGCTAGCCAGAGGTGCTTTCCTTCCGCTGCCTGACCATGCTTGTTTGTGCTGATGTATTCAGGTTAAGCCCCCAGGGTGGTGGCTTCATTGTTTAGTGCCTTTATAAAGCCAAATATGGCCCCATTATGAAGCCAGATGAAGTCTTGTTTGCCTTTGATTTCTACTAGACCGTGACGAGAATGGCGCAGATGCCAGAGATTCACAGTAACGTGCATCATCTGAGCGTCTTGCACATTCCACAGCCCCATAAAACAATACTTGAACTACTTAACACGATGTTAGGCAGCGACTTGCTGACTCCAGTGTCTCTGACTCTGAGACTGTTGTGTATTAAAGAGGAATACATCTTCTGCTGAAAACTTGCTATTCACTGCAAATGCTTAATTACATTAAGAAAAAGCACTTTTTGGCACAATGTGTATTTTGTATTTCTATTTTTTTCTGTTTTTCTATGTTTCAACCTGAAAATATCAGATGTTATGAATATTTCATGAGAAATTGACCAACAGAAATGGTCCAAATTGACTTTTTATATGAACTTAGTTTGAAAATGTATATTTTTTCTCCTCCGGTTAGTTTTCTGGACAGTTTTCTCCTTCAGTTAGTTTTCTGGACACCAGTTGTGGTCATTCTGAACTGCCAAGCGCTTAAGAAGAACAGAAAACTATAAACCTTAAAACACACTTAAAATAGAACTGGACAGTTGCTGAGTTGCTAAGTCACTAACTGTTTAGCGGTCAACCCTGGTGCTAGAGATCTACCTTTCTGAGAAGTCTTGTTCCACAATCTGAAACACCTGCTCTGGATAATGAAGTTTATCAGAAGTCCCTGATTGGCTGGAGTATTAAGTAAGAGGGAGGGGCCACTGTGTTAGATGTAGGTTGTAACTAAAGATGAAAGGAAGTAGATCTCCAGGAGATGGGCTGGTGACCACTGGTTTAAGAGAAATGTGTACTCTTTGGCAAAGGTATTTGCAAATCACATTGCAAATTTTCCAGAGGGAAATCATGCCAGTTCACACTGTAAAAAAACCTAGTTCAAAATTCAGTTGATTAAAAAAAATGAACTAGTTCACATTCATTGTTATTTTTTTAACCAAGTACACAGTTCAAAAAATGAACTAGTTCACAGTTTGTTCATTTTTTAAAAAATATTTTCAATACACGTCCTTCTACTTGAACCTCCTTCAATCTTCTCCTTCTATCTGTCATACCACTGAATGATCACAGACATGTTACATTAAAAACGATGTTGAGTTTGAGAATAGATCTTACCACTTAAGCAATGCATCGTGTTATGCTGAAAGTGAAAAAAATTAGGTGCAGGTATATGGAATTTTTATTCAGACAATATAACACAAAATGTAAACAAAACATCTCTGCCTAAAATGCAACATTCAGACAATATGAACAGAACTAAAAGTAAACAAAACGTGTGGTTTTCCCCTTCTAAAACTACACAGATTTCTTCAAAAAATGAACTCAAAGCACCAACCATGCTAGCCTGTAATCAGTAGTGATGTGTCATGCGTTCTAAGAGCCGATGATCGACTCCCATCGAGTGAGAGCCGGCCACCCTTCTTTTTCCTTTTGCCACTCAGCTCTCCCTCTGTGTGGCTCAGCTCTGCTAACGGCAAAACTTTGTTTTGATTGGCAGCATGGCGGCCTTCTGGCCAATCACATGTGAGGATATAGGATCATAGGAGGGGAGACTGTAATCAGCAAACATAAAACACGTGCATAACACTGATCATGGCCTTGCATTTGTTATAACAGCAGTAGCAAGCATTGTCAGATCATGCAAGAATACCAAGAAAAATGATAGAAAATGAAACGAACTGAACTGAACTGCTTTTTAGCCATGTTGCTCCAGTGATCTCAAAAACTATAAAAAACATTATAACTTGTAACGTCTAATGTATACAAATACCTATATAGTTACTCCACAATGATCCAGATTCACGTTATATTGTCAAAGGAGGGTGAGATGATGGTGCAGTGTTTTTGAGTGGATTTCTCTCACGATCCAAAGACATGCATGTAAGTCGTAATGTTGATGATAAATTGCACCTAGGTGTGTGCATGAGTGTGTTTATCTGTGTGTCCGTCTTGTGATGGATAACGGATGGTAGTAGCCCAGTGGGTAAAACACTTGAATGGAAATCCGATGACCACAAAGTTGCAGGTCCAAATCCCCACTTTCTTCTGCTGTATACTTGAGCAAGAGACTTAACCCTCAGTTTCTCCAGGGGGACTTTCCCAGTAACTGATGACTGTAAGTTGCTCTGGGTAAAGGCGTCTGCCATAAATGTAATAGATGGATGGATGGATGGATGGTCCAGAGCGTCTTTATCTGTGCCAGTATTTGGCTCAATACAGGCCACAATCTGATATTGGAAAAGGACTGAATTATGGTGGAAATACTCAATTAAACCTGCTCAATAAATTTGATCCTCATATGAGGACTTGAGTAATGCAGATAATCCCTGCTTCCTGTACTATGCATGAAATAAAATATAGGCACCTCCACCCAAGTAGTGTATATGTCATAAAGAGTCACATACACAGAGTTCCATAATGGACAAATTGTGCACTATACCGATGTACGGACTGAAACTTTATAGCTTACATAGTGCACTATAGAGGATGTGCATCCAGACAAAGTCCAGTTTGTCTGGGTTTTTAACAGTTGAAGTTGAAGATAGGGAAAAGGACAGTATCAAATAGGTATTGGTATCAGACATGAAGAAGAGGTATTGTGTCACCAAACAAACAGTGTGGCTTCTGTTATAAGTATATTTTCTGTTTTAAACAGAAATACATTGGATTTATTTCCCATCATAATCAATGGTATGATGATGTGGCGAGCAGTGATTAGACTGAAAAGCACTGGAGTTTTCTTTTAAACTGACATTATTGTTTTATGTATAATTTTTGCACAACTTGTTTACATGTACATAATAAATAATAATAAAAAAAAGATCCTGTAAAAAAAGTCCACCCAAGGGGAACCACAGAACAAAGTGGAAGTTCACACCCGGCAAAGGAAGAGAGCTTTTGGTGGCAGACATCTCCAGAGGAAAGCAAATAGTTTGAAATTACATTATTCATTTGCTCTGGAGGTAAACATTCCATTATTTATAACCTCTGCATGCGCCCTCAACCCGCAACACTTTTCTTTCCTTTTTTTGCAAATGACCAACTCAACAGCTTAGTAGTGCAGAGTGTGTTGCCAGAGGCTACAACCGATAGATCAGAAAGTAGATCAGTTGGTATTTTAAAGCATTTTCAATTACCAAAACAGAAACAACATATTACTACCGTGATTCATTCAGAGACTGAAGCTTTAAATGAGTAGTTTGACACTAAATATCAGATGTAAACAGGTTCAAACAACATTTGCTTGGAGTCTAGATTTTGCTAATGTAGCAAACAAACACTACAAGTGAATTGTCACTCAAGCTGTTTCTGTATAAATTGATTGTCAAAACGTTTTACAACATCTCAGATCCATATATGAGGTGGAGCAGACTTGTGAATGTGGTTTAGGTCATCGTGTGACTTAATGCAAGCTAGCAGGCAGCTGATAGCAGTTTCAGAAAAATCGAGAGCTGGTGATGGAGATGTTGAAATAGATTCCTCTGTACTCCTGTTATGATGGTCTTTGCCAATGAATCTGGTTCTAATCATCACTCCTGCTCGAGGTAGGTTGTTGTCTAAGATCTGCTCATTTTACAGACCACAGTAAGTCATAATGAGTATTAACCCCATCCACAAGTCTGAACCCCTTTAACAGCTGGATGTGCTTTGAGTGGGTCGAGAGAAGTTTTGGGAATGTGTTCATGGAAAACATTTACACTTTTAGTATTTGTTAGCAATGCTAGCCTTGTAAGTCCAATGTCATATATTTACATTTATGGCATTTAGCAGACGCTTTTATCCAACGCGATTTCCATTCCCTAACTACAGGGGAAAGTCTCCCTGGAGCAACATAGGGTTAAGGGTCTTGCTCAAGAACCCAGTGGTGGTGTTGTAGGTAGGATTCGAACCCATGACCTCTTGGTCCAGAGGCAAGTATCCTACCCACTAGGCCACCACCACCCTCATACTATTGGCAGCTGATAGCCGAGTAGTTTGGGAGTTGCTTCTGTGATTAGAAGGTTGTTGGTTTAAATCCTAGGAGCAAGGTACCGTCCCCACACACCGCTCCCTGGGCGCCACTTGTTGGTGGCAGCCCCTTGCCTCACTTGGTGAATGGGTTAATTGCAGAAAAATACGTTTTTGTGTCCTGTGGTGTGTTCATGCGTGACTACACTTTTCTTTACGGGGACGCGGGGACACTTTTCTTTAGGCTGTTACACTGTCTCCAGGGAAGGGGATAATTGTGTTAATTTGATTTTTTGCAAGATTTGTTCTTATATGTAATCATTCAGCCATGGCAAACATGACCTAAATCTGCTACAACATGCTAAAGGAAAGTTGTAGACAGCAGACATCAAAAGATGGATTCCCAGTTATTACATTAGATTTTTCCTTGTTTTTTATGTGTTAGGGTTTTAAAGATGTCATGATTAATATGGCCTTATGCTTCCATAATTACAGCTCTACTAGCATCATACATCACGGCTCTGGATTCTGATGCCAAAGCTTTGTCAATGTAATAGCCTTTTCAGTTTTTTTTCCCGACTCCACAGATCCGACAAAGACAGTGTTCAGAAAGTGTCATTAAGACTACTCATCTGCAGTTCCTTCCTATGAGCTATAATAGCAGGATTCAGTATCATTGCACATTTACAAAAGGCATTTGAGCTGAGTAATAGCTGTAAGTACTGTACACTGATGAAGACCCCTTCACGGGCAGGAGAAGTGACTGATTGCTCTATGAAACATCCATAATGGCGAATTCCATTTGCTCAGTGGCAGTGTGGTATTCTAAATGAACCTGCTGCTTCTTTTGAACAGCGGTTCCTCACAGATTTGTCTTCACGCGGAGCTCGTTCTGTTGCAGGGCTTTTGAGCGCAGTTCATCTGCGCTGATGACTCATACGGAGCTGTTTGTTCAGTCCTGTGTCAAAGCCTTGTCTCTTTTCCACTGAATTCCTGCCATAATGAAGATTAATAGTGCTGCTCCTTCCCATTTAAATTGTGATTTTAATCAGATAAATTGGCAGGGACCCTGGCTGCCGGTGTGTGTGTGTGTGTGAGTGTGAGTGACTGTGTGTGTGTGAGCCCTCTCTGCACATACATTGTCTCCGCCTGAGAAGTGCTGTCATCAGGTTCTGAGAAAGTGCCCCGGGAGGCCACTTCCTTCTCACTCTCCCTTTGCCCTCCGTTTCTCTTTTGGCGTATCTTTCGGTCAGTTTCTAGCTCTCACTTTTTTCCTTCCTTTCACGAAGTTGTTCATCCACTTTGGCAGATGCAGGGTTATAAACGAGGCCAGATTCATGAGACTGTTGGAATTTTGTTTCCCCTTTCAACAGCCCAACAATTGAGTCAGGCATGGGGCCACATGGAGCTCCGGCAAAACAAGGTTTAATTATTTTGTGAAATGGGAAAAAGCATTCCTTTAAATAGAATGGCCTTGAAAGAAAACTGTAACAAGGACAACAAAACAGTGTTTTCATTAATTAATTAATTAATTAATTAATTAACCAAGTCCTTTAATATTATATCAAGGCATGCCAGCCATACCCCGACTATAGTCATTCATGCATATAGTCAATTAATACACCATAGTCAATTACACGACCCAGGGCTATTTTGTGGTTTGTTTTATAGCTGGTTAAAGGCCACTGTATTCTTTACTGACACAGTGACACGTAATTCATAGATACTGCATGACAAGGCTAAAAATTGTATTACCCAACCTCCCAACATAACAACGTTGCAATTAACCAGTGAGGATACAGGTCCTGCTGATACCTAAAAGGACACAAGGATGCAATAATAGCCAGTGAACATACAGTCAATTAGGAAAGATGATCCCAGTAATAGCCAGTGAGGATACGACCTTCCAGTCATATCCAGTTATAACCAATAAGCGTAGTTAAAATAATGTAAATTAAGCTCAATACAAAGTGGAAACAACATAACAGCCATAGCCATTGAAGACATAGGTGCAAATCATATCTCACACATATAATGGATTTAAGTTGTAAAAACAAAGCATTGCATTATATTGTGTGAATGAACTGTGTTTATATTACGATAGTTTATCCCAACAGTACAATAAATAAAACATACTGTATGAGCTAAACTGAGCTTTCACCTCCGCAATACCCGGCACTACATTTTACCCTCAGGGGATGATGGAATAAATTAGAATGGTACATTTGTCACGTGAAGCACACGGGTGACTCATGAACCGGCACTGAAATCAAAAGCCTGCACTATTATTTAATTCACAGCGCCGTGTTTCATCAGCCACAGTCTGATGAAGGCCTGATGAAATTTTTGATGGCTATAGGTAAGGAAGAAGCGAAGGAAGAGTGGGAAATTCATGTGAATAAGACAAGGGGTCCCTTGTGGCTAAAAGACTGTATATAATGTAAACATGATACACTTGTATCCCAGCTGCGATATGGTGTGGAAAGTCCTGGGAGAATGAAGTTGGCCTCAATCCCCCCCCATGCACAGTGATATAATAATTCATGTGGGGGCTCATATAGTCACGTGGTAGAGCTGAGTGGTTCAGAAATGCCCTGGAAAAATTATGGCAGCAGTCTTGATGCTCGCTGGAGATAAGTGGTGCAACATCTGCCCTCAGAATTGTTTTTATTTTTCTCATGATATGAGGGGTGTCACGGTCGCAGGGGCTAATCCCCCACGACCGAGAACTCCCTCTTGGCATGGACCAGACGTGAGAACGAGAATCCATTCTGTGGTTTTTATTCAAAGTATACAAGAAAACAAATCAGGCTCAGTGGCCATTACTATAAGTATAAACAGAAATCAGTGGGCAACACAAGACAGCTGGGAACCAAGGAGTACATAAACAGAAAACAGCTGCGAACAGAGGACACGTGGCGAATGAACAGAACCAAAGCAAACAGACATGTCAAAATAAAGAACCTAAACATACAAAATAGAGAACAGGGCTAAACCAGAACAAAAGCAACAAAAAAGCAGTGGCCTTCAACGGCCACTGGCCATATCGTGACAAGGGTTCTTAAACCCTGGTTAAATGGCACATGATTTGTTTATTGGTTGTATTTTACTCTTTATTCTATAATTTGTAATTGTTTTGTCATTTTATTTATATTAATGAATGATTTTGATCAGGAGTCAGATGTTGATTCTTGGGCACTGTTAAAACAAATACACTGGCAAGCGAAATTGACATTACATTAACATTCAAATGCATAGACATTAATATTGTGTTGGTTGCCCATTCACAGCTATAACAGCTTCCACCCTTCTTGCAAGGATTTACTCAAGATTTTGGAGCTTCTGTGGGGAATTTATGTCCATTCATTCTGTAGAGCATTTATGTGGTCAGATGAAAAGACCTAGCTTGCGATCTTTCTTCCAGTTCATATCAAAGGTGTTTTATGGGATTGAGGTCAGGGCTCTGTGCGGCCAGTCAAGTTCTTGCAGACCAAACTCCATGTCTTTATGGACCTTGCTTTGTGCACTGGAGCAATATTTCATGCATATGTATGGATCCAAAGCAACTTACTATCAAAATCTTTTTTACCTTCACATTATTGTAAATGCAATGGCATAGAAATTACATTAGTGACTATAAGCCAATAGTGTTTGCTTTACTGTATAGTAAAGTGTTAACCTGAGGAGCCAGCGTTGTGCAGCGGACACTGAAATGCTGTGAGGAATTCATTTTTTCTGGTGCCTAGAGAGAGGAACACATTAGCATCTAAAAAATGAGTCACTTCGTGTCATAATTGCAAAATGAAGGACTCTTATTTCCCCTAACAAAATGAGAAACAAATGCAAACATTCACTTGAGTTATTATTTGCTTCTCTGAATATATAGAGCATTAGTAATAAAATCTGAAATGTCTGACTTGTTAGGTAATCGCACAGGAGGGGATAAGACAGCTTTTGCAAGCGTCTTCCAGCGGTGAAGGAGAGAGATGCAGACCAAATCCTTGGGGATGGATCTGTGCAGACTTACCACCAATTACAGTCCTATATCAGATATGCCTGAAAACTGTCTGTACACAAAACCAGAACACAGTGTAATTGCACAGCTATCCACACAAAACTAGTGGACAGTGTGGAAAAAAGACAGTGAAAACAACCAAAACAGCTGAAAATAACACATTTCATTGTAAATATAATATAATAATGGGGACATAGTGTTGCACTGGTTACTGCATGGGTTTGGTTCCTGACTGGGGCTGCCAAGACATTTTCTGTGTGTAAATTGCCATGTTGGTCTGACTGTATTTGTGTATGTGTGTGTGTGTGTGTGTGTGTGTGTGTGTGTATGTGGGAGTGTGTTTGTCTGTCTGCCTTTTGATGGACTGGCATCTTGTCCAGTGAAAGTTGGGGTTAGGGTTAGGGGGTCCAGGACGTGGGATAGGGTCCAGTACCTGGAGCCTGTGTAAGCTCAGAAAATGAATGAATAATACAATAATGTAAAAGAGTTGGATAATTTTATGATGAACACTTATTCTGTTGCTGCAGCTATCCTATACATATTCTGACCAATGTGTTGTTTCACAGCAGCCGCTTCCAAGCTGAACAAGCACCTTAGAATCCTGGCCTGAGGTGAAACTGTATCACGTTTAGTTTATAGTTGCTACATAAATTGAGTACCGCATTAAAAGGCTATGCTACCAATCTGGACTGTTGTTGTAAATGGATGCAAATAGCGGCAAAGAATTTGCCTCCATAATAATGTTATTCTCATTACATGAATAGCATTTGAAATTAATAATTGTTATCCGTTTTTTCTGGTGCACTCCTTTCTCATTAGTCAAGTCAAGTCTATTTATTTAATACAGTATCATACATAAAGGTCATTCAATCGGCTTTATAGGAATGGGATAAAAATAAAATAGAATAAAATACAAATATCAAAGTCAAAGTCAAAGTCAACTTTATTGTTAAATCTGCCAAACATACCAGACATACAGAGAATTGAAATTACGTTACTCTCAAACCCCAGGTGCATACATGTAACATTAAATACAAAAGGTGCAATTTTAAAAAATACAAACAAATGCAATTATACATATAATCTATACAAATAAAAATATGGTGCAAAAAGAGCAAGATTGTGGTAAAGTGATAGTTATTACAGACAAAGTCCTTAGAGATAGACTGAGTGTGGCAAGAGGTAGTTAGCAGAGCACTTTTACTTAAATGTACAGTGTTAGAGTTTACAAAGATCTATTTATGCTGACAACAAGGATTTCAGCTCAAAGTCGTGAGTACAACTGCACTTTACAGCTCATAGATATTCTATTTTGTTGCATTTGTTTGCACTATTTACATATCTTGTTTATGTTTGTAATGGTTGTTTATTTCAATACCTTACCGTACTTCAGCCTTTCCAAACTTCTCTGTAATTCAAATTATTTAATAACTTTATTGTACAGTCTTATGGATCGACTCAGGGCCTCATTTCACTACATGTTGTATCTGAATAACTATGTATGTGACAAGAATCTTGAATCTTGAATCTACCACATGTCAGAATTAATTATTGTATCCACTTCCCTCACTAATTAACCAACTCTGGAATAAGTAACTAATGGACTGCGTTATTTCAATAGCTTTCGAGCTGGTCCTTAGGGTCACACTTTAACAGCCCCCCCCCCACACACACACACAGTGTATTACATTAATTTGTGGGTGGAGTTCCCCGAGGAGACTAGTGAGTGATTGTTCTGGCTTATTAATGTAGGAGCCCATAAATGCTTGTTGCAATGATAAGTAATTTACTAACGATTTTTGAGCTGTCATGAGGCACGATCAGCCTCTACTGTTCAGGTCCAGAAATACCATTTACAGGCTTGGGTATTTATTATAAACCAGTGATGGCAGCCACCAATAAAATGTGAAAGCATTAAATTCCATTGGGACCCGCAGTGAAGTATGACACTGAGAAGAGTTTGAACTGGTATCTAAGCCTTTTGGTGTAGGAAAAATCCTCTCTACAGCTGGGCAATATGAACTTGAATTAAAACAACCAGTGTCCAAAGGCTTGTAAGCCATATTTGCCCAGTAGTAGCAGGCAGCGCTAATGCACTGGTTTAAAAATAGCCTGTCAACTGGAAGCCGGTGGGCCACATTCACCATCCGAGGAATCCTTTGAAAGAAAGAGTGAGAAGATAAGGGGGGGGGGGGGGGGGGGGGCACAAACCACAG